>JAWPHD010024141.1:0-20062 GCA_037043455.1 Cyrtodaria siliqua
CCACGTCTCCAGTACCTTGATTGTAAATGAGTTTTAGTGGAAACATTCTCACGTCTCCAGTACGTTGATCTTCCCCACGTCTCCAGTACCTTGATTGTGAATGAGTTGTAGTGAAAACTTCTCACGTCTCCAGTACCTTGTTTGTGAATGAGTTGTAGTGGAAACTTTCCCACGTCTCCAGTACCTTGATTGTAAATGAGTTGTAGTGGAAACTTTCTCACGTCTCCAGTATATTGATTATGAATGAGTTGTAGTGGAAACTTTCGCAAAGTCTGCAGTACCTTGATTGTAAATGAGTTGTAGTGGAAACTTCCCCACGTCTCCAGTACCTTGATTGTGAATGAGTTGTAGTGGAAACTTTCTCACGTCTCCAGTACCTTGATTGTGAATGAGTTGTAGTGGAAACTTTCTCACGTCTCCAGTACCTTGACTGTGAATGAGTTGTAGTGGAAACATCCTCACGTCTCCAGTACCTTGATTGTGTGAGTTGTAGCGGAAACTTTCGCAAAGTCTGCAGTACCTTGATTGTAAATGAGTTGTAGTGGAAACTTTCTCACGTCTCCAGTATGAGTTGTAGTGGAAACTTCTCCACGTCTCCAGTACCTTGATTGTGAATGAGTTGTAGTGGAAACTTTCTCACGTCTCCTGTACCTTGATTGTGTATGAGTTGTATTGGAAACTTCCTCACGTCTCCAGTACCTTGATTGTGTGAGTTGTAATGGAAACTTCCTCACGTCTCCAGTACCTTGATTGTGTGAGTTGTAGTGGAAACTTCCCCACGTCTCCAGTACCTTGATTGTGAATGAGTTGTAGTGGAAACTTCCCCACGTCTCCAGTACCTTGATTGTGAATGAGTTGTAGTGGAAACTTTCTCACGTCTCCAGTACCTTGATTGTGAATGAGTTGTAGTGGAAACTCTCACGTCTCCAGTACGTTGATTGTGAGTTGTAGTGGAAAGTTTCTCACGTCTCCAGTACCTTGATTGTGCATGAGTTGTAGCGGAAACATCCTCACGTCTCCAGTACCTTGATTGTGCATGAGTTGTAGTGGAAAGTTTCTCACGTCTCCAGTACCTTGATTGTGAATGATTTGTAGCGGAAACATCCTCACGTCTCCAGTACCTTGATTGTGCATGAGTTGTAGTGGAAAGTTTCTCACGTCTCCAGTACCTTGATTGTGCATGAGTTGTAGCGGAAACATCCTCACGTCTCCAGTACCTTGATTGTGAATGAGTTGTAGTGGAAACTTCCCCACGTATCCAGTACCTTGATTGTGAATGAGTTGTAGTGGAAACATCCTCACGTCTCCAGTACCTTGATTGTGAATGAGTTGTAGTGGAAACATCCTCACGTCTCCAGTACGTTGATTGTGAATGAGTTGTAGTGGAAACTTTCTCACGTCTCCAGTACGTTGATTGTGAGTTGTAGTAGAAACTTCCCCACGTCTCCAGTACCTTGATTGTGTGAGTTGTAGTAGAAACTTCCCCACGTCTCCAGTACCTTGATTGTGTGAGTTGTAGTGGAAAGTTTCTCACGTCTCCAGTACCTTGATTGTGAATGAGTTGTAGTGGAAACTTCCCCACGTATCCAGTACCTTGATTGTGAATGAGTTGTAGTGGAAACATCCTCACGTCTCCAGTACCTTGATTGTGAATGAGTTGTAGTGGAAACTTTCTCACGTCTCCAGTACGTTGATTGTGAGTTGTAGTAGAAACTTCCCCACGTCTCCAGTACCTTGATTGTGTGAGTTGTAGTGGAAACTTTCCCACGTCTCCAGTTCTTTGATTGTGAATGAGTTGTAGTGAAACTTCCCCACTTCTCCAGTACCTTGTTTGCGAATGAGTTGTAGTGGAAACTCCCCCACGTCTCCAGTACCTAGATTGTGAAAGGGTTGTGCTGACTTTCCCACGTCTTGAGTTACTTTGTTTTGAGTTGCAGTGGAAAGTTTTCTATATACTTTTGATGACATTTTTCAGATTTCAAATCAATACTTTTCTACATAGTTTGTATTTACAACATTATGGAACTGATTTGTCATGTGTACGACATCAAACATGGTTCATTCAATATTTATTAAATTCTGTACGTATATTAATGACCGTATTTCTGGGATGGGCGGATTGCATGTCAATTATAATATTCATATTGCCTTTAATGGAAATTACTTTTAGTATGCTGTCTAATGCAATTTATAATAAGATAAAGTGCATTATAGTGTAATAGTTATAGTAGCTGAAGCATGAATCTATATGACTTGGCGGTTTTTTAGCTCTACTGATCAGAGATCAGCAGAGCTTATGCCGTGGTGCGGCGTCCGTCTGTCCGTCTGTCTGTCCGTCTGTCTGTAAAAAAATTTTTGTAGCGACTTCTCCTCTGAAACTACTGAATGGATTTTCATGAAACTTTACAGAAATGTTGCCCATGAAGTCTAGTTGATCCTAGCAAAAATGCAGGTTGATGTGTAATCCAAGATGCAGGGGTAAAAGTTTTCAGTATTAATACTGAATTCAGTATTTTTGAAAATATTTCTCTTATATAATGTACTCCAAAGGTAACACTTTTAGTGAGAACCACCCTATTTCAGTATTTTGGAGTTTTCAAACTTTTACCCCTGAAGATGGCCGCCAGATCTAAAAATAGGTTTTTAAAAAACAAGTTTGTAGCGACTTCTTCATGAAAACTATAAGTGATATTGATATGGGACTTTTTCTAAAATGATCAGCATGACATGATGTTGGTCCTTGTCGAAAATTGTTTTGAATTGACGTTAAACATGGCTGCCAGCGGCCATCTTTGTTTACATAGAGCTATATAATGAAAACTTGTAGCAACTACTCCTCTGAAACTACTTGACGGATTTTCATGAAACTTCACAGGAATGTTGCTCTTGATGTCTAATTGATCCTAGCAAAATTTCAGGTCGGCCGGAAATTCAAGATGGCCGCCACGGCTAAAAATAAATTTTCAAAATACAAGTTTGTAGCGACTACTTCTTGAAAACTATAAGTGATATTGATATGGGACTTTTTCTAAAATGATCAGCATGACATGATGTTGGTCCTTGTCAAAAATCGTTTTGATTCAATGTTAAACATGGCTGCCAGAGGCCATCTTTGTTTACATACAGTTATATAGTAAAAACTTGTAGCGACTACTCCTTTGAAACTACTTGACAGATTTTCATGAAACTTTACAGGAATATTACTCTTAATGTCTAATTGATCCTAGCAAAATTTCAGATCGGCCAGAAATTCAAGATGGCCACCACAGCTAAAAATAGATTTTTAAAAAAGAAGTTTGTAGCGTCTACGTCTTGAAAACAATAAGTGATATTGATAGGGGACTTTTTGTAAAATGATCAGCATGACATGATGGTTATCAGAGTCAAACATTATTTTGATTCGACGTTAAACATGGCTGTCAGCGGCCATCTTTGTTACATAGAGTTATATAATGAAAACTTGTAGCGACTATTCCTGTGAAACTACTTGACGGATTTTCATGAAACTTCACAGGAACGTTGCTCTTGATGTCTAATTGATCCTAGCAAAATTTCAGGTCGGCCGGAAATTCAAGATGGCCGCCACGGCTAAAAACAATTTTTCAAAAAACAAGTCTGTAGCGACTTCTTCCTGAAATCAAAATCAATCAGTAGAGCTTCAAGGTCATTGACCTCTTGTTTGTTGTAAAATTAAGTATTTATTCTTATAAAGCTTTGAGAAATGAAAGTACTTTTTTATTGAATCGTAATTATACTAGTATATAAACAACTGATTGTACTATTGAATAACTAATATGTAAACAACTGATTGTACTATTGAATAACTAGTATGTAAACAACTGATTGTACTATGGAATAACTAGTATGTTAACTAGTATGTAAACAACTGATTGTACTATTGAATAACTAGTATGTAAACAACTGATTGTACTATTGAATAACTAGTATGTAAACAACTGATTGTACTATTGAATAACTAGTATGTAAACAACTGATTGTACTATTGAATAACTAGTATGTTAACTAGTATGTAAACAACTGATTGTACTATTGAATAACTAGTATGTAAACAACTGATTGTACTATTGAATAACTAGTATGTAAACAACTGATTGTACTACTAAATAACTAGTATGTAAGCAACTGATTGTACTATTGAATAACTAGTATGCAAACAACTGATTGTACTATTGAATAACTAAAGTCTTCTATTTACTAAGTATATAAAAAGTAAGATTATCGATGGGTATATCGTTATTATAACTATAAAAAAGACATAATTTTACCAACCAGTAAGACACGTGTCATTGACCAGTGTAGGATATAACCCAGTTGTATGCACATATATTAGTGTGAGGGTCTATGCACATATATTAGTGTGAGCGTCTCTGTACATATATTAGTGTGAGGGTTTCTGCACATATATAAGTGAGAATGACTCTACACATATTAGTGTGAGCGTCTCTGCACATTTATTAGTATGGAAATCTCTGCACATTTAATAGTGTAAAAGTATCTGCACATATATTATTATTGCGAATGTCTCTACACATATATTAGTGTGAGCGTTTCTGCACATATATTAATGTGAGCATCTCTGCACATATATTAGTGTGAGCGTCTCTGCACATATATTAGTTGGGCGTCTCTGCACATAGATTAGTGTGAGCATCTCTGCACATATATCTATGAGCGTCTCTGCACATATAACTGTGAGCGTCTCTGCACATAATTACTATGAATGTTTCTCTGCACATATGTAAATTCTAGCATACACATATATGCACACACACATATATTAGTGTGCGCATCTCTTCACATGTTCATAAATTAGTATGAGCGTCTCTGCTCATGTATACATTTCTTGCGTTTATTTATGGAAGTTCTTGATGTTAAAAACGACTGCTGTAGGCTGTGATCGATCGTCGTTCTATATTTAGATACATTATTACACAATATAAATTCAGCTGCTGCTAGACGTACTCCAACGTATGGCTGATGGATCGATAAAGGCTATACGGACACTGGCAAATGACTACTAGAGGGCGTGTGGACACTAGCTAAGAAATGTCCACTAGATGATATGCGGACACTAGATATGTCCACCAGAGGGTATGCGGACACTAGCTAAGCAATGCCAACTAGAGGGTATGTGGAAACTAGCTAAGCAATGTTCGCCAGAGGATATGCGGACACTAGCTAAGCAATGTCCACTAGAGGGTATGTGGACACTAGCTAAGCAATGTCCACTAGAGGGTATGTGGACACTACCTAAGCAATGCCCACTAGAGGGTATGTGGACACTAGCTAAGCAATGCCCACTAGAGGGTATATGGACACTAGCTAAGCAATGCCCACTAGAGGGTATATGGACACTAGCTAAGCAATGCCTACTAGAGGGTATGTGGACACTAGCTCAGCAATGACCGCTAGAGGGTATGTGGACACTACCTAAGCAATGCCCACTAGAGGGTATATGGACACTACCTAAGCAATGCCCACTAGAGGGTATATGGACACTAGCTAAGCAATGCCCACTAGAGGGTATGTGGACACTAGCTAAGCAATGTTCACTAGAGGGTATGTGGACACTAGATAAGCAATGTCCACTAGAGGGTACGTGGACACTGGCTAAGCAATGTCCACTAGAGGGTATGTGGACACTAGCTAAGGAAGCCTACTAGAGGGTATGTGGACACTAGCTAAGCAATGTTCACTAGAGGGTATGTGGACACTAGATAAGCAATGTCCACTAGAGGGTATGTGGACACTGGCTAAGCAATGCGCACTGTAGGGTATGTGGACACTAGCTAAGCAATACCCACCATAGGGTATGCGGACCTTAGCTAAGCAATGCCCACTAGAGGGTATGCGGACACTAGCTAAGCAATGCGCACTAGAGGATATGTGGACACTAGCTAAGCAATGCGCACTAGAGGATTTGTGGACACTAGCTAAGCAATGCGCACTAGAGGATTTGTGGACACTAGCTAAGCAATGTCCACTAGAGGGTATGTGGACACTAGCTAAGCAATGTCCACTAGAGGGTATGTGGACACTACCTAAGCAATGCCCACTAGAGGGTATGTGGACACTAGCTAAGCAATGCCCACTAGAGGGTATATGGACACTAGCTAAGCAATGCCTACTAGAGGGTATGTGGACACTAGCTCAGCAATGACCGCTAGAGGGTATGTGGACACTACCTAAGCAATGCCCACTAGAGGGTATTTGGACACTAGCTAAGCAAGCCTACTAGAGGGTATGTGGACACTAGCTAAGCAATGTTCACTAGAGGGTATGTGGACACTAGATAAGCAATGTCCACTAGAGGGTACGTGGACACAAGCTAAGCAATGCCCACTAGAGGGTATGTGGACACTAGCTATAAAGCAATGCCTACTAGAGGGTATGTGGACACTAGCTCAGCAATGTCCACTAGAGGGTATGTGGACACTAGCTAAGCAATGCCTACTAGAGGGTATGTGGACACTAGCTCAGCAATGACCACTAGAGGGTATGCGGACACTAGGTAAGCAATGCGCACTGTAGGGTATGTGGACACTAGCTAAGCAATACCCACCAGAGGGTATGCGGACCTTAGCTAAGCAATGCCCACTAGAGGGTATGTGGACACTAGCTAAGCAATGTCCACTAGAGGGTATGCGGACACTAGCTAAGCAATGCGCACTAGAGGGTATGTGGACACTAGATAAGCAATGTCCACTAGAGGGTACGTGGACACAAGCTAAGCAATGTCCACTAGAGGGTATGTGGACACTAGATAAGCAATGTCCACTAGAGGGTACGTGGACACAAGCTAAGCAATGTCCACTAGAGGGTATGTGGACACTAGCTAAGCAATGCCCACTAGAGGGTATATGGACACTAGCTAAGCAATGCCTACTAGAGGGTATGTGGACACTAGCTCAGCAATGAACGCTAGAGGGTATGTGGACACTACCTAAGCAATGCCCACTAGAGGGTATTTGGACACTAGCTAAGCAAGCCTATTAGAGGGTATGTGGACACTAGCTAAGCAATGTTCACTAGAGGGTATGTGGACACTAGATAAGCAATGTCCACTAGAGGGTACGTGGACACAAGCTAAGCAATGCCCACTAGAGGGTATGTGGACACTAGCTATAAAGCAATGCCTACTAGAGGGTATGTGGACACTAGCTCAGCAATGTCCACTAGAGGGTATGTGGCCACTAGCTAAGCAATGTCCACTAGAGGGTATATGGACACTAGCTAAGCAATGCCTACTAGAGGGTATGTGGACACTAGCTCAGCAATGACCACTAGAGGGTACGTGGACACTGGCTAAGCAATGTCCACTAGAGGGTATGTGGACACTAGCTAAGCAAGCCTACTAGAGGGTATGTGGACACTAGCTAAGCAATGTCTACTAGAGGGTATGCGGACACTAGGTAAGCAATGCGCACTGTAGGGTATGTGGACACTAGCTAAGCAATGTCTACTAGAGGGTATGCGGACACTAGGTAAGCAATGCGCACTGTAGGGTATGTGGACACTAGCTAAGCAACACCCACCAGAGGGTATGCGGACCTTAGCTAAGCAATGCCCACTAGAGGGTATGTGGACACTAGCTAAGCAATGTCCACTAGAGGGTATGCGGACACTAGCTAAGCAATGCGCACTAGAGGATATGTGGACACTAGCTAAGCAATGCGCACTAGAGGATTTGTGGACACTAGCTAAGCAATGCGCACTGGAGAGTATGTGGACACTAGCTAAGCAATGCCCACTAGAGGGTATGTGATCCCTAACTAAGTAATGCGCACTAGAGGGTATGTGAACACTAGCTAAGCAATGCGCACTAGAGGGTATGTGGACCCTAACTAAATAATGCGCACTAGAGGGTATGTGGACACTAGCTAAGCAATGCGCACTAGAGGATTTGTGGACACTAACTAAGCAATGTCCACTAGAGGGTATGCGGACACTAGCTAAGCAATGCGCACTAGAGGATTTGTGGACACTAGCTAAGCAATGCCCACTAGAGGATATGTGGACACTAGCTAAGCAATGTCCACTAGAGGGTATGCGGACACTAACTAAGCAATGCGCACTAGAGGATTTGTGGACACTAGCTAAGCAATACGCACTGGAGAGTATGTGGACACTAGCTAAGCAATGCCCACTAGAGGGTATGTGAACCCTAACTAAGTAATGCGCACTAGAGGATATTCGGACACTAGATGATAAGCAATGCCCACTAGAGAATATGCGGACACTAATTAAGCAATGGGCATTAGAGGAATGCGGACACTAGATGATAAGCAATGGGCACTAGAGGATATGTGGACACTAGTTAAACAATGCCCACTAAAAAATATGCGAAGATGATAAGCAATGGGCACTAGAGGATATGCGGACACTAGATAAGCAATGCCCACTAGAGAATATGCGTACACTATTGTTTGGGGCGCTTGTTTCAGCCAAAGGTTTTTCAGCAGTAACTTGAGCAATTTTTATAAAGGGGTCATAAATTATATATCATTGGAACTGGAATTTTTAGTTGTAAATAAAAATACCTTACTTTCGAAAATCGGTTGAGAAATAAATACTTTACAGCCAAATGTTATTTTGGTGGGACTTTTCCCATGTAAATTCCTTGTTGATGGGACAGCAGAAAATCAAATAATCTGAAATAACTTCCGATAGCCTTAATATTTTGCTATAAAACTTTCAGAGTGTTTTCATTTACATTTATTCAACACATTAAAATCATTTTTGGAAAGAAAGTCTAAAAATTATTTTTTTTTCAAATTTTTGACGCAGCAGAATTTTGCATTGAAAAGGCCCTATCAAAAACAACTTTTGCCTGTGAAGTTTTTATTTCTCAACCGATTTTGAAATGTAAGGAATTTTTATTTACCACTAAAAATGTCTGTTTTAGTGATATATGATTTATTTATGTACTAGTTGAATTTTGTCCAAAAAACCTTTGGCTCAAATAAGCGCCCCGAATAATAGATGATAAGGAATGACCATTTAAGGATATGTTATTTTCAGACTGTTGGCCTAGTTGCATAAGCCAGATTATGGGTGATAAAATATCGGTGAACACTAGCTTGCTTTGGTCTGATTCTGTCCAGTTTAACGAAATAAATAAATAATTATTACAGCAATAAGTCCATATTTTTGATAAAATGACACCGCATGTATATTCTATTGTGTGATATTACACATGTGTTATACCATCAAATGACGTCATTTAAGCTCATCTACGAATATGTATTGTTAGTAAACTGAACTGCAATGTTTGATTGCAGTCTTTATGTGTTTATAGTGTGTATCACCAATGTCTTTCAATATTTGTCGCCAATCCTCTACCACGTGACACCAGTTCTGAATTTCTATCACGTGACACTATATCTGAATTTAAAACAACACATGAAAACGAAAGGCATCAAACAGTGGCATTTTTATGACATGTAAATTGACTACAATTCAGAATGTTTTTTTCTATTCCAGTGTGGACAGTAGAGACAACCCGTTTCTGCCTGGTGGAAACCTAAGTATGGAAGCAGAAGACATATTATCCAAAGCTACCATAGTCCGTGATACTTTTATACTTCAGGACGATGTTGAAAATGACACGAGCACACCACATACGTCACCAGACAAACAGTGTGTTAATGACACTGAGAACCAGTCTCCTGTGCGAGAGACTATTACCACAGACGTTGTTCAAAAAACCCAGTCACCCATTTTAAATGCTGTGTCATCCGATAAGAGACCGAAGGAGAATGGACAAATAGACACAGACAATTCACTGACGCCCGAAAACGTCAGAGTAGAACTAAATGATGACGATAAAGACAAAAAGAAACAAAAGAAATGTTGCTCGATAATGTAGTGTTAACGGATAACGGTGTCATAAACCATCATGTCAGCTTTGCACATGTGTTGAAACGTGTCCATATCGTACCTGTGTCTGGAAGTGCTATATGAAGTGTTCAAATAGTGTCGCACATGTTGGCGCTCAACACGTTCTCACAAAGTAATATCCTTTAGCTCAAACATGTAGTATTTTACCCTGTGTGACAGGAGCATTTTCACAATGGATCGGTCTTATGAAACAACACAAAAATACATTTAGCTTGATAAAAGAAAGAAGAAACATATATTTGTATTTATATTCGTTGGAGCTATTCGTTGGATGTATATAAATACAGTTCTAATTAGCGGTAATATTGGGAAACACTGCGTCGATATATAGCGTTGTTTCTAATTTTGAATAGACAACACCAAACGACGAACCGCATATACGACAAGGTTTTTTGTAGGAAAACCTGGAAATGTATTCATGAAAAAAAATCAATGGAAGTTGAATTGTGCTCGTATGTATAACGGAAATCGTGCGAAAATAGAATTTTCGAGAGCGTGTACGTGTCTCGAATGTTGTGCCTCATATAAAAACATGGATGTACATGTTATACTTGAAAAATGAGAAAACATATAGATTCTATATGTACCTGTGAAAAATTGTTTTAGAAAGCTGCGAACATAGGATCTGCTTCACTTCGATTCCATATCACATTATTGGAATTTTGAAGTTAAAAGTAGGTAAATGTGCTTGAAACCTGTATGGAATGCATTAGTAAGCACTTCAAACTTTAAATATCCTACAACTTACTTCAGCCTACCCTGATGTTAGAATGGTCAGAACTCGGATCAGCTTTAGAATCTGAAATTCTGCTATCTGATTTTAATAATATTTTATTGCAGATATGTTGCAATACATCAATTCAACATCACAATATTCATAGAAACATATGCAAATGGATTGAACTACAACTTATTACATCATTAGTTACAGTTCTCTCCATTCTGCTATCTGAAACAAAGGCAACACCAAACAACACTAATTGGTTAGAAATTATCAGTTTAAAGATGGATACAATCGACAAACAACTTCCACATGTAACGGCGAGCGTGCACTTCAGGTTCAGATAGCAGACCCATAGTCGAGTCCTTTAACTCGTACGTAAAGGACGACTGTTAGTGTTAAAGAAGAGTCAAAGAGGAGCCGTGCTAGAATATGTCGAGTTTGAGCAGTGTAACAGTCGATAAAATGGCATATCATACAATACACATCCAAGAAGCAAGTAATCATGTATACTGAGCAAAAATAAAAAGTACCCCTTTTTTTTTATATAGACAGCAAAACAGGAAATAATAAATGATGAATATATAATAATTAGATCGACCACAACCAATAATCCAAAATATTTTTTTGAAAAGTTCAGTACACAAGGGAGTTATCCCCCTTTTCTTAAACCATGCAGTTTTGGTAAAAACACATACAATCTACATACATTACCTGAAGTTGTCCAAGACAATATTCTATACGTTGCTTTTGAAAAAAAACTCAGAAAAAACAACACCGATTGTGTAGGTAGCAGCTTTTGATTATCAAAAATCATAAAATTACCTCCCTTTAAGGTTTCCATAGCATCCATAAAAGAGAATTGCTTGGCAAAATTTGAAACTGTTTAAAGGAATATTTATTACTCAGTGAAGTGTGCTTAAAAACATCAAACATTGTTTAATTAAAGCGCTGTTCAAGCAGTCCTACGCACTCAAAAATGGGAATAACATGGGAATAACAGCAAAAAAAAGGGGTACTATTTTTTGGTGAGTATATGTATACATGCGTATAGTTATTATTATTATCTAAATTGTGAATCCATAGTTTACGCATATAAGATAAGCGGTTTTCAAGTTATGTTTACTTGCGGCGTTTGAATTCTTGGCAGAACTTCATGCAAAGTTCAAAATTAGTGATTACTGTGAGTCGACGCACTCCAACCTATCTACGTCTCCTATCGAGCTCTATTTGTGAGCAAAACGGCTTTGAGAAAATGTAAACTGTTGTAAAGGCATACAGGAAATAAATCACTGTGGTATGCATGCCTAGTGTAGTCGAAAGGAGTTCCCAAATATATAATCCCTAACTTTTTTTTGTGATAAAAGGCATTTTTGAGTATTTAAGGCCTGTTTTTCTGACTGAAATGACTTTATTGACTTGTTTGTAAGAGCTTAGAACCATTTCAATGGTTGTATGATGATTTTATTTATCAACTTGAAAGTTTTGAAAGTGAAAGTAGAACACATTAAGAGGTGCCGAATGAATGCAGTTGTTCACGGTGTCAACAAAGATCAGAATTTTATTTTCTTATATGCCACATGACCCCTACTATTCTCAGCAGTTTTCTAGAGGGAAAGGTCTCATGACTAAGAATATGTAAGGGAATCTTAGTTTGAACTTCATTTTGAAAAACGGCTAACTAGAAAGCTTGGGAAATATTGCACAGGACTCAATGGGATTTGTTTTACTTCCGGTACACCTAAATAGCCGTTTATTCGATCAAGAACGCGATGTGAAATTCGTTTCACATTATGTTATGAGTTGGTCGTTCTCATTATTGAGATCATTTGCAGTGCTTACATAATGCTTATGTGTGGGCGGAGGAAAAACTGCATATATCGTTTGTATGCGGACATTAACAGCCTGTAAATTGTATACATATGCTTAGTGTGTGTTAGCCTCGTTTGCAGAATTGTCGTTCCAGGTTTTTTGAACTATATATATTCAAAGCACCTACCAAAAACAAAAACACAAAAAGAGTACGAGAAATGATGACATGAAGCCAAAAGAAAAATAGAAACATACTTTGATATGACTTTAAACATGTTATGTTCGCTGATATGCCAAGCAATATGGGTATTTACAACTGTTTATTATTATATATGTACACACACTGGTATGTGTTGATAGATTGTTAATATATCATAAATTGGTGCAAACAAAGTTCTCAATGCAACAAATGAGTTATTGTTGGACAGCTTCATTGCATCAGTCCGACATTAACTTGCCCATTAACGTGCGTTCAAAACTGTTAACTACTTTTGTGTGGCAAACTGTTTAACCATTCCTGCAGATATAAAGAATAAATAACGTTGCTTGTATTGCTTTTAACAAATGATCAATTAAACAACATGATATCATTGGTATTCATAGTCGTTCTTTTCTGTTTTCACAAAGGCTAAAGAATCCAGTTTCTGTCTCATAATCACCTGCAGGGCCACGTCTTATGAAACAAATCACGACAATTTTGACCGTAAATCAATTTCTTAAATGCTTCACTATCAATTACACTTTTCAAATACACGTCATTTCATTTTCTTATACATGTGATATTTCTGCACTACGTGCACACATAATTATATACATTAGATGCTTAGATGAAAAAAGAACTATTTTAAAATTTGAGACTTATCGTAAGATGTTTAACAAAACTGGGCTCGGATGTTTAGGGTTTAATTGAATGGATTGAATTGGATTTTATGGTCGCACCAACAGCTAAGGTCATATGGCGACTTTCCAGCTTCCATTGGTGGAGGAAGACCCCAGGTGCCCCTCCGGGCAATATTCGTGCACGGGCGGGCACCTGGGTAGAACCACCGACGTTCCGCAAGCCAGCTGGATAGCTTCCTCGCATAAAGATACCTAGGCCCCTGAGGTTTAGGGTTTAAAACATCATGGAGGCATAAACAGTGATTAAGTACGTATACACTACCGCTTACAATGTACGTATATACTACCGCTTACAATGTACGTATATACTACCGCCTACCGCTTACAAGGTACGTATATACTACCGCTTACCACTTACAAGGTACGTATATACTACCGCTTACAATGTACGTATATACTACCGCCTACCGCTTACAATGTAAGTATATACTACCGCTTACAAGGTACGTATACACTACCACTTACAAGATACTTATATATTACCACTTACAAGGTCCGTATATACTACCGCTTACAAGGTACGTATATACTACCACTTACAAGGTACGTATATACTACAGCCTACAAGGTACGTATATACTTACAAGGTACGTATATACTACCGCTTACAATGTACGTATATACTACCGCCTACCGCTTACAATGTAAGTATATACTACCGCTTATGTAAGTATATACTACCGCTTACAAGGTACGTATATACTACCACTTACAAGGTACGTATATACTACCACTTACAAGGTACGTATATACTACCACTTACAAGGTACGTATATACTACCACTTACAAGGTACGTATATATTACCGCTTACAATGTACGTATATACTACCGCTTACAATGTACGTATATACTACCGCTTACAAGGTACGTATACACTACCACTTACAAGATACTTATATATTACCACTTACAAGGTACGTATATACTACCGCTTACAAGGTACGTATATACTACCACTTACAAGGTACGTATATACTACAGCCTACAAGGTACGTATATACTTACAAGGCACGTATATACTACAGCCTACAAGGTACGTATATACTACTACTTACAAGGTACGTATATACTACAGCCTACAAGGTACGTATATACTACCACTTACAAGGTACGTATATACTACAGCCTACAAGGTACGTATACACTACCACCTACAAGGTACGTATATACTACAGCCTACAAGGTACATATATACTACCACTTACAAGGTACGTATATACTACCACTTACAAGGTACGTATATACTACCGTTTACAATGTACGTATATACTACCGCTTACAATGTACGTATATACTACCGCCTACCGCTTACAAGGTACGTATATACTACCGCTTACCACTTACAAGGTACGTATATACTACCGCTTACAATGTACGTATATACTACCGCCTACCGCTTACAATGTAAGTATATACTACCGCTTATGTAAGTATATACTACCGCTTACAAGGTACGTATATACTACCACTTACAAGGTACGTATATACTACCACTTACAAGGTACGTATATACTACCACTTACAAGGTACGTATATACTACCACTTACAAGGTACGTATATATTACCGCTTACAATGTACGTATATACTACCGCTTACAATGTACGTATATACTACCGTTTACAAGGTACGTATACACTACCACTTACAAGATACTTATATATTACCACTTACAAGGTACGTATATACTACCGCTTACAAGGTACGTATATACTACCACTTACAAGGTACGTATATACTACAGCCTACAAGGTAAGTATATACTTACAAGGTACGTATATACTACCGCTTACAATGTACGTATATACTACCGCCTACCGCTTACAATGTAAGTATATACTACCGCTTATGTAAGTATATACTACCGCTTACAAGGTACGTATATACTACCACTTACAAGGTACGTATATACTACCACTTACAAGGTACGTATATACTACCACTTACAAGGTACGTATATACTACCACTTACAAGGTACGTATATACTACCACTTACAAGGTACGTATATATTACCGCTTACAATGTACGTATATACTACCGCTTACAATGTACGTATATACTACCGCTTACAAGGTACGTATACACTACCACTTACAAGATACTTATATATTACCACTTACAAGGTACGTATATACTACCGCTTACAAGGTACGTATATACTACCACTTACAAGGTACGTATATACTACAGCCTACAAGGTACGTATATACTTACAAGGTACGTATATACTACAGCCTACAAGGTTGGTATATACTACTACTTACAAGGTACGTATATACTACAGCCTACAAGGTACGTATATACTACCACTTACAAGGTACGTATATACTACAGCCTACAAGGTACGTATACACTACCACCTACAAGGTACGTATATACTACAGCCTACAAGGTACATATATACTACCACTTACAAGGTACGTATATACTACCACTTACAAGGTACGTATATACTACCGTTTACAATGTACGTATATACTACCGCTTACAATGTACGTTTATACTATCGCTTACAATGTACGTATATACTACCGCTTACAATGTACGTATATACTACCGCTTACAATGTACGTATATACTACCGCTTACAATGTACGTATATACTACCACTTACAATGTACGTATATACTACCGCCTACCGCTTACAAGGTACGTATATACTACCGCTTACCACTTACAAGGTACGTATATACTACCGCTTACAATGTACGTATATACTACCGCCTACCGCTTACAATGTAAGTATATACTACCGCTTATGTAAGTATATACTACCGCTTACAAGGTACGTATATACTACAGCCTACAAGGTACGTATATACTATCACTTACTAGTTACGTATACACTACCACTTACAAGGTACGTATATACTACCGCCTACCGCTTACAATGTAAGTATATACTACCGCTTATGTAAGTATATACTACCGCTTACAAGGTACGTATATACTACAGCCTACAAGGTACGTATATACTACCACTTACAAGGTACGTATACACTACCACTTACAAGGTACGTATATACTACCGCCTACCGCTTACAATGTAAGTATATACTACCGCTTATGTAAGTATATACTACCGCTTACAAGGTACGTATATACTACAGCCTACAAGGTACGTATATACTACCGCTAACAAGGTACGTATATACTACCGCTTACTGGGTACGTATACACTACCCCTTACAAGGTACGTTTATACTACTGACTACCGCTACAAGGTACCGCTACAAGGTACCGCTACAAGGTACGTATACAATACCCATTACTAGGTACGAATATACTACCGCTTACAAGGTACGTATATACTACCGCTTACAATGTACGTATATACTACAGCCTACCGCTTTCAAGGTACAAATAGTATACCGCTTACAAGGTACGTATATACTACCGCTTACCACTTACAAGGTACGTATAAACTACCGCTTACAATATACGTATATTATACCGCCTACCGCTTACAAGGTACGTACATACTACACTTACAAGGTACGTATATACTACCGCGTACCGCTTACAAGGTACGTATATACTACCGCTTATAAGGTACGTTTATTCTACCGCCTACCGCTTACAAGGTACGTATATAATACCGCTTACAAGGTACGTATATACTTCCTCCTACGCCTTACAAGGTACGTATACAGTACCTTTTACACGGTACGTTATACTACCGCTGACAAGGTACTATAGACTACCGCTTACAAGCTACGTATATACTACCGCTTACAAGGTAGGTATATACAACCGCTTACAAGGTACGTAAACACTACCGATTATAATGTACGTATATACTACCGCTTACAAGGTATATATGTACTTCCGCTTACAAGGTACGTATACACTACCGCTTACAAGGTACGTATATACTACCGCTTACAAGGTACGAATAAACTACCGCCTAACGCTTACAAGGTACGTATATACTACCGCCTACCGCTTACAAATTACGGTATATACTACCGCTTACAAGGTACGTATATACTACCGGTTACAAGGTACGTATATACTACCGCTTACAATGTACGTATATATTACCGCCTACCGCTTTAAAGGTACATATATAATACCGCTTACAAGGTACGTATATACTACCCCTTACAAGATACGTATATACTACAGCTTACCGATTACAAGGTACGTATATACTACCGCTTACCGCTTACAAGGTACGTATATACTACCGCCTACCGATTACAAGGTCCGTATTTACTATCGCTAACAAGGTACGCATATACTACCGTTAACAAGGTACGTATATATTACCGCTTACAAGATACGTTTATACTACCGCCTACAGCTTACAAAGTATGTATATACTTCCGCTTACAAGGTACTTATATACTACCGCCTACCGCTTACAAGGCACTTATATACTACCGTTTACAAGATACGTATATACTTCCTCCTACGCCTTACAAGGTACGTATACAGTACCTCTTACACGGTACGTTATACTACCGCTGCCAAGGTACTATCGCCTAAGGCTTACAAACTACGTATATAATACCGCTTACAAGGTACGTATATACTACCGCTTACAAGGTTTATATACTACCGCTTTCAAGGTACGTATATACTACCGCTTACAAGGTACGTATATACTACCGCTTACAAGGTACGTATACACTACCGCTTACAAGCTACGTATATACTACCGCTAACAATGTATGTATACACTACCGCTTTCAAGGTACGTATATACTACCGCTTACAAGCTACGTATATACTACCGCTTTCAAGGTACGTATATACTACCGCCTACAGCTTATAAGGTACGTATATACTACCGCTTACAAGCTACGTATATACTACCGCCTACCGCTTACCAGGTACGTATATACTACCGCTTATAAGCTAAGTATATACTACGACCTACCGCTTACAAGGTACGTATATACTACCGCTTACCATCAAGGTATAAACTACCCCTTACAAGGTACATATATACTTCCGCTTACAAGCTACGTATATACTACCGCCTACCGCTTACAAGGTACGTATATACTACCGCTTACAAGCTACGTATATACTACCGCTTACAAGGTAGGTGTATACTACCGCTTACAAGGTACGTATATACTACCACCTACCGCTTACAATTTACGTATATACTACCACTTACAAGGTACGTATATATTACCGCTTACAAGGTACGTATATACTACCGCCTACCGCTTACAATTTACGTATATACTACCACTTACAAGGTCCGTATATACTACCGCCTACAGGGTACGTATATACTACTGCCTACAGCTTATAAAGGTTCGTGTTTACTACCGCTTACAAGGTACGTAAATACTTCCGCTTAGAAGATACATATATACTACTGCTGACAAGGTACGTATTCACTACCGCTTTCATGGTACATATATACTATCGCTTACAGGGTACGTATATTCTACCGCCTACCACTTACAAGGTACGTATATACTAGCGCTTAGAAGGTACGTATATACTATCGCCTACCCCTTACAAAGTACGTATACACTACCGCCTACACGGTACGTTATACTACCACTGACTAGGTACTTATATACTACCGCTTGCAATGTACGTAGATACTACCGGCTACCGCTTACAAGGTACGTATATACTACCGCTTACAAGATACGTATATACTACCGCCTATCGCTTACAAAGTATGTATATACTACCGCTTACAAGGTACGTATATACTGCCGCCTACCGCTTACAAGATACGTATATACTACCGCTTACTTTGGACGTATATACTACCGTTTACAAGGTACGTATATACTTCCTCCTGCGCCTTACAAGGTATGTATACAGTATCTCTTACACGGTACGTTATACTACCGCTGACAAGGTACTAACGGCTACCGCTTACACGCTAGGTAAATACTACCGCTTACAAGGTACGTATATAATACCGCCTACCGCTTACAAGGTACATACATACTACCATTTACAAGGTAAGTATATATTTCCGCTTACACGGTAAGTTTATACTACCGCCTACCGCTTACGTATATAATACCACTTACAAGGTACGTATACACTACCATTTACCAGGTACATATATACTACCGCTTACATGGTACGTATATACTACCGCCTACCGCTTACAATTTACGTATATACTACCACTTACAAGGTACGTATATACTACCGCCTACACGGTGCGTAGTTACTACCGCCTACAGCTTACAATGTTCGTGTATACTACCGCTTACAAGGTATGTACATGTATGTATATAATACTGCCTATCGCTTACACGGTACATATATACTACCGCTTACAAGATACGTATACACTATCGTTTACAAGGTACGTATATACTATCGCTTACAAGGTACGTATATTATACCGCCTCCCGCTTATAAGGTACGTATATAGTACTGCTTAGAAGATACCTATATACTACCGCTTACAATTACCGTATATACTACCGCTTACAAAGTACGTATACACTACCGCTTACAAGGTACATATATACTACCGCTTACAAGGCACGTATACACCATTGCTTACAAGGTATGTATGTACTACCGCCTACCGCTTACAAGGTACGTTTATACTACCTCTTACAAGGTACGTATATACTACCGCTTACAAGGTATGTATATACTACCCCTTAAAAGACACGTATATACTACCGCCTACCGCTTACAAGGTACGTATATATTACCGCTTACAAGGTACGTATATACTACCGCTTACAAAGTACGTAC
>JAWPHD010024142.1:0-20061 GCA_037043455.1 Cyrtodaria siliqua
CAGCTTCCATTAGTGGAGGAAGACCCCAGGTGCCCCTCCGGGCAATTTTCGTGCACGGGCGGGCACCTGGGTAGAACCACCGACGTTCCGCAAGCCAGCTGGATAGCTTCCTCACATAAAGATTCCTAGGCCCCTGAGGGATCGAACCTACAGCGGTGAGGGTAGTTTTCAAGAAGAAGTCGCTACAAACTTGTATTTTAAAACTCTATTTTTAGCTTTGGCGGCCATCTTGGATTTCACATCAACATGAATTTTTGCTAGGATCAACTAGACTTTATGGGCAACATTTCTGTAAAGTTTCATGAATATCCATCCAGTAGTTTCAGCTGTGAAGTCGCTACAAATAAAAGTTTACGGACAGACGGCCAGACGGACGGACAGAAGGACGGACGGACGACGGACGCCGCACCACGGCATAAGCTCTGCTGATCTCTGATCAGTAGAGCTAAAAATTAGTGACTGTTCCATTCATTTGTTTTGTACAATTTAAACAGAATTAATTTGGTGCATATAGTATATATAAACCATCACGGTCTCTTTCAGCATAAATCCACGTATATAAATGATGTCACGGTCTCTTTCAGCATAAATCCACGTATATAAATGACGTCACCGTCTCTTTCAGCTTAAATCCATGTAATAAATGACGTCACCGTCTCTTTCAGCGTAAATCCACGTATATAAATGACGTCACCAGTTTCTTTCAGCGTAAATCAACATATAAATGATGTCACCGTCTCTTCCAGTGTGAATCCACATATAGTAACTTCACTGTTAATTTCAGGATGAATTTGCATATAATTACTTCACTGTTTAATATTTCCAGGGTAAATTTGCCGCATATATATATATATTAACTCTCAGTGTTAATTTCCGGGTAAAAATTTGCATATATAGTAACTTCAGTGTTAATTTCAGGTGAATTCAGGGACTTCTCTGTTAATTTCAGGATAAATTTGCATATATAAATTTGTAACTTCACTTATCAATTTTAGAAAAAAATAGTCAATAGAAAGAATAAAAATAAAAATATAAGAACGATTTTAAA
This sequence comes from Cyrtodaria siliqua, assembly GCA_037043455.1. Classification (NCBI taxonomy): domain Eukaryota; kingdom Metazoa; phylum Mollusca; class Bivalvia; order Adapedonta; family Hiatellidae; genus Cyrtodaria; species Cyrtodaria siliqua. Next base: position 1,049 of record JAWPHD010024142.1, read on the forward strand.
TGCATGGGTTGACATTAATTACTGTAAACAGTATCAAAGATAGAATTATGAAATGAATGTTTTACTGCATTTTTTCTCAATTAAAAAAAAAACACGCTTGCGGTGGTATGTGTTATGTTCCTAAACTATATAAAAAAATCCACATATATAAATGACGTTGCTGATCCTTCAGTGTAAATCCACATAACAACTTCACTGTCGCTTTTAGCGTAAATCCGCATGTTTAGAATCTTCAGTCAATTTCCGGATAAATCCATACGTATAAATAATTTCACTGTCTTTTTTTGTGTAAATTCCACTAAATAAACAATTTCAACATCCCTTTTAGTATCAAGTCGCAGTGATAAACCATGTCACTGTCTCTTTCAGCGTAATTCCGTCTGTACAAATGATTTCACCGTCACTGACTTTCAGTGTTAATCCACACATATTATTAATAACTTCAATGTCACTTTCTAGATTAATCCACATGTATAAATAACTTCTACTTTTTATTTTCTGTTTTAAATCTATGTATTTGAATATATCAATATAACGTTAAGACCCGTTTAAGGAACTTTCACAGACATATTCTAACTATCTGGGTTCTATTAATTACGGGTGGGGGTGTTCCTGGTGGAGTTCCTTGTTGTTCCAGGCAGTGTTCCCTTTATTGCGAGTTTCTTTTTCCCATATCCCCGTGCCACTAAAGCAAGTCTCCACTCCTCAAATGACGACTCTACCAGGCGGGGATTTCTCCCTGCTACTTTGACTGTTCTACCTGGCTACTATAAATACTTTTACTGGGTAGGCCTAAAGTGCGAAAAGGAGTCCTTTTCGCGAAAAGGAGATTCCGCTACGAAAAGGAGCCATAAAATCTATATTTGAAGCATTAAGAAAATTATTTTTATATATTTAGAAACATACTAATGAAATATGTTTGCAGTAAAAAAATTAGTTAAATCAAACTTCAAATTATTTTTTTGTCAATACTTTTGTTTTTTTGACTCCATTTTGACCATACGAAAAGGACTTTCCGTCTACGAAAAGGAGTCATAAAATCAATATCTAAAGCTTAATGCGTGTTGTTTATATATTTTAACAAAGAGATTAATAGAATATGTTTGCATTGAAAAAATTAGTTAAATCAAACTTTAAATGAATTTGTTGTCAATATTTTAGTATATTATGATTCTCTTTTTACCGTACGAAAAGGACTTTCCTTCTGCGATTATGTCTTCATGTTAAAGCTGTTCGACTTTTATACCTACTTATTATGTAAATTACCTAAGTTCGAAACGCAGTTAAATGCCCTTCATAAAATCATTAATGTGTATAGAAAAATATACACACAAACACAAAATAAACATGAAATAAAACTTATATTTAATTCCGTGAAGAATACTTCTGTGTTTTTATTCTGTCGTATTGCCTCACGAAAAGGAGTTTCCGCAACTGGGCTGTGCACACTTTCTTTTTCAACTGAGTATAGATACCTTTACTGTATTGGTATATAGTCACCAAACTCTTAAGAACTCAGTAAATATATGTATTAGTAATGAATGACATAAATGGGGAAATGTATATACAAACAAATGTGTGTACTATCATTTCATGGAACAAGTCTCTATTATACGAAACTTTCATATGTACTTATATATCTACTTATTCAGCCTTGGGTCAGAGTTTGTAGTCAAGAGATTGATGCTACATCTATTGTCGTATATTTTATATATGACTTTATATTTACTTTTATACGTACTTGTTCAGTCTGTCTATATTATTTTAATTATTGACCTGAGATGAACAGAAAACGACAACAACACTGACTCATTATAGTTGTAATATTTCCAATGTAAATTTATCTATTACATAGCACAAAATTTGACGAACTGGTTACATTTCAGCCAAGGTAAGGGTACACTATACATTACATCGTACATCATTTTACAGAAGAACAGTTACTTTAAACATTTCTGGAAATTAACCAATGTGATCTGAACTGGTGCGAGTATAAAATACAATTCAATTTAATTCACTAGTGCTACGTTTTATAACTACAGTATAAATATCTGCATTGTTTGAAACAGTCGTTATAGCGTATGCATTTTGAAACACACATATGCATACTAATATATTATAATACATAAATAAGTTTCAGAAGTAATGAGTAATCAAAAATCGGATTAATGTATTATTAACTCATTACAGATTATCTACATACATGACGAAGCAAATATTAAAATCATAAAACACATTCATGTAGTGACTTAATGTATTATACCTAATATTCTACTAAATTATTATTAATTGTCATCTGACATTAAATCTCTATCTTCGCCCTCTATTAATCGAAACAACCGATACTGTGTGGCATTTAGTAAATAGCAATCAACGCGTGTTATTAATCCTATTACCACTCCGCATCCCAATAAACAATTAACACGTGCCATTATGAAAACCATTCAACGCACGACGTCTGTGCGAATCAAGACGCGTGCCTTTTATAATTGAATCAGCATATGAGAAGTTTCAGTAATACTACATTTTTCATGTATTGATGTTTTTTATAATGGAATAATTGAGAATATTTAATAATAATAATATTTAAGAGAATTTAAACAAACAAAAAAGACACACAGGGCAATATGGATTTGTTTTGTGATAATTTGTACAATAATTAATCTGTTATTGATAAATATGGTTGTTTGTTATTTTAATCACTGTTGAGTTTAAAAAATCCGTTCGTTATTGCTATGTGCATCTTTTAAGAAATGGAATATACAGATACATACCTCACAGCAAATACAATCCGTTTTACATTTTTCCGAACACACAGAACACAAATTACTACGTTTCCCCATTCTTAAAATGATAGAATAGAAGAATATTTGAAGCCATCCGTTATATATGAACTGAAACAAAATAATAACATTAGCTCAAAAATTAAAGAATTGTAATGCACATTTATAACAAGAATTATCAAAAGATGTTTGGCGGAAATAACAACTTACCGATGATAATTATTTGTTTTTCCAACGACGTCTAATCCTATAATTAAATCAAGTAGCTGAAATACCGACGTGATCATAAAGATGTGTTAATCCAATCAACGTCAATCAAATGAAAAAGCGACAAAACTGTCAACTGTTTGTACAAGACAAACAATTAGTTTAACGTTTGATTTCTTTTATTTTTTTCAATATTCTATTAATCTGTTTCTTAATATAACATCTCTATATATTTTCAATATTCTATTAATCTGTTTCTTATTATATTAACAGGATTTGTATAACACTTTAAGATATTGATTTTTTTACTTCTTTTCGTAGTTGAAAATCCTTTTCGTATGGTAAAAGGAATGTCAAAACACAAAAGTATTGACAATAAATTCATTTAAAGTTCGATTTAACTAATTTTTTCAATGCAAACATATTCAGTTTCTAATAATCTATTTGGTAATATATAAAAACAATTTGTATTAAGTTTTAGATATTGATTTTATGACTCCTTTTCGCGGACGGAAAGTCCTTTTCGTACGGTCAAAATGGAGTCAAAACACAAAAGTATTGACAAATAATTCATTGAAAATTCGATTTTAACTATTTTTTCAATGCAAACATATTCTATTAATCTATTTGTTAATATATAAAAAGAATTTGTATTAAGCTTTAGATATTGATTTTATGACTCCTTTTTGCAGACGGAAAGTCATTTTCGAACGGTCAAAATGGAGTCAAAACAAAAAAGTATTGACAAAAAAATAATTTGAAGTTTGATTTAACTATTTTTTTTACTGCAGACATATTTCATTAGTATGTTTCTAAATATATTAAAATTGTTTTCTTAATGCTTCAAATATAGATTTTATGGCTCCTTTTCGTAGCGGAATCTCCTTTTCGCGAAAAGGACTCCTTTTCGCACTTTAGGCCTACCGACTTTTACTAGTATTTTATACAAGTATCAATAAAAATACCCGGCTATTCTGCTCTGGGTGTCGCTTACTTATAAAGGTAATGACACCCCTACTCTACCGTGCCCTGTATATATTGGTGGGGCGTATGATCAGATCATTGATACCATGAATCATTGATACCATGATCATGATGCCCATGGCATGGGCGGTATCAGGTCGTTTCGGCACCAAACCGTTTCGGGACCTAGACGTTTCGGCCCCTAGACGTTTCGGCACCAAACCATTTCGGCACCTATTTTATTTTTTACCCTAGACGTTTCGGCACCCTTTTTAATACTGTTGATTTAAGTATTTGTTATTATGATATCATTTAAAAATAATATATATATATAAATAAATAACTTATTACTATGTTATTTCAGCTTTAGGCAAGATGAATCAAGGATGACTAAATGAAGAATAGTTCAATTTCCGACGCAAGATGTTGACTGAAAGATGTTTAAATAAAGGAAGATTAAATGAAGAATTAAGAAATAATTTCTGTTTTACTGTGTTTTAATGTTTTTATTCTGTTTTACTGATGTATTTATTATTATGGAATACAATAAATAATGCCATTTATGTATCCCAAATATTAAAGAAACATGATTAATTGTTTGACCTGGATTGTAACATGTTCATCTATATTATTATCATATTAATATTCCATAGGTGTTCACGTTACAGCGTAAGACCCAAATATGTGCATTTTGCTTCATCATCATATTGAAAAAAAAAAAATTGAAGCAAACATGTTCAATATTATAAATAAATGCTATACAAACTAATTAAACAACTTTTTATTCATTATTATCGGCAATATTTTTTTAAATATACATATCTAATGTAAGTTTAGCAAGGAAAGCACAATTATTAAAAATAAAACTAACGATATAAAGAAGATATTTATTCAGTTTCGGCTTTCCACCTTCGATTAGTCGATCAAAGAGATTGTCCGAAAATCACAACAAAAAAAACTAATGATTTGCAGGCTATAATTACACTGCAAACATATTATTAAACCAATGAATATAATCGTCTTATTTGGATTAACCACATTTTTAAATAAAGGTGTTAATAATATGGGGCTTTATTTAAAGGTGACCATAATTAAATTAAATTAAAAAAAATAATATTGAGTACATTTATTCTCGCACATTCATTGTTTAACGTCGGTTTATTCTCATTATAACTGACTCGACTGTTTGTAAAGAAGAGTGATTTTTTATTTATTGTGAACTATGATAAAAAGAATTGTGAATCTGGATAAATGTTTTTCTGCGAACTTTGAAAAGTGTTTTAAGTAAAATGTATTGAAATGAATTCCAGCCTTGGAGCTCTATGTATTTCATGCAGCTGCGAGGTCCGTCCTCGTCAGCATGCCGTAGCATGTGACAATGGTGGTGGCTGGCAACATCGAACTTGCAAAACAGGTAAGTATCTAATTATAATTTATAGTAGCGCATAGTCATATTTCTGAATCAATATTTTCTTTTTTTTAAAGATTGAATCTTGTTACCTAACTGTTTACTACGGATAATCATGAAAAGAAAACTGTTCCACTAAAATTCAACCTGATTAATCTGTCTCGTAATAAATTCCAATTGGTTTCACTGTTTTTCAATGTTTTTGGGGGAATTATTTCTTTGTACGATGTAACTGATGAAACTCGGAAATGCACGTGCATTTAATAAAACCAATATTTTATCTAAAATACCTAAAATTTAACTTTGATTTTGTGGTGCGTTTTCATTGACCGTGAGTATATTATAAATCAATTTCAATTTTTAATTTAATAAAGCTCAACATCTATGTGTTTTACGTACTGAAATATCTGCTGATTGGCCTGTGCAATACACAATTACGAGTATACCGCAGTACCCGTAAAATTCTGCATAATTGTAAATACACAACAACACGCGCCTGGTAGTGGGCACCACACACGTGCTTGTGTTGTGTATTCACTGCAATAAAGAAATATATAAAAAATATCTTTAATAGAGTTATTGTATGCATAGTAAATACACAATGTATTTAGAGTATTTACAATAATAAACAATTAAGAACATACTACAGTAACCGTACAAATGTAGTTAATGTTGTTTATTCGCTCAAAACTATTCGTCTTAATTAGTATCTGCATATGTTGTGTTTTTCATCGTAGGCATTACTAACCAGCAATACAGAGAGGCAGTGAATGTAAATTGTATTGTCCAAACATAGACTATAGCAACCTCTATGTATATAATAAAATGCGTACTTGCTAATTTTACCCAATAGTCAATTTATACATTATTTAATAGACGCTCTGGTTTGCAATGTATTGTTATTAGTTATTTTACACGCCTGTTTTTATGCTGAATACATGCACAGCTTTAAAAAATAATTTCTACTTCAGGGTGGCACAGGAGTCTGAACGGGAAAGCTGGACGAGCGCAGCTGCACTTCTATCTACTGGTTCCACTCCTGCGAAGAGAAGCTAACCTAGTTGGCGTGCAGGTGCAGCTTGTTTGTGAGCAGGCACTTTGCAGGTTTCAGAGGGTCGCATACAAGCGCATGCAGGGAAGAACGGCGACGCTATGGGAACAGTATGAGGCCAAGGAAGTTTCAACATCCTGCGAGAAATTGGAAGGATGTACGCGCCACCTATGGATACCATTGATAGTGTTGAGGACTAAAAATCTTGACTGTGTGTGAACTATGCTTAGTGTTTGAGGATGGCAAATAAACAGAATTATGTTCAAACTTCTTTTATTCCTCCGTCCAATAAACATGAACTACACATTTTTGGTGTAACAAAATTAATGGAGTTAAATTGTTGTTGTTGCTATTCTGATTAAATTAATGAGATGCAAAATAAAAACTATATTAAACTATATGTTACATTTGTTATTCATTTTAATATTACCGTTTTAATATTCCTTACTGATATATGTGATATAATTACTAATTAATTCATAGTGAATGACAATTTAAAAAAGCAACCGGTGCTATATATTTACATGCTTATATCTATAGACAATTTCTCCTTATTTAACTACCTTAAAATACACTAAAATGACTAATTATTTCATAGTGATTGGCCACATTAAAAAAATGTATAACGGTGCCGAAACGTCTAGGGGCCGAAACGTCTAGGTCCGAAATGGTTTGGTGCCGAAACGGTTTGGTGCCGAAACGACCTGAAATCGCATGGGCCATGGCATGTGCTCGCACTTTATTTAGTTTTAGATGAAGAAGAGGTTAAACTCTTATAAATTAAGAAGCGCCCACGTTTGACGGGAACCACCATATTGTTTACCTTATGAATACATTATTATATCAGGAATCTCTATGAATACTCCCTGATAAAACAAATAAATATGTACCGCATTTTCGGAACTTGCCAGCAGTCGCCATTTTGTTTATCTTATAATTGAAGAGGTCGCTACTGCAGAGTTGTCGTTTCTTGAAAATAGTTCAATATGGCCTCGAGTACTCTCCGAGTCGGATTCCCGAGTGACGGAATCCGACGAGGCAGTTCCGATTGGCAATCAATCGTGAACGCTCGGCCAATCCCGTCATTCTTCGGGATCCCGCGAAGCAATCGGAACTGCCTCGTCGGATTCCGTCACTCTGGAATTATCCACGCAGTGTTATCGTTCCTTGCACTCACATATTCCTCAAACCAAACCACGGGTAGAGATTGATTTAGGATATTGCGGCAAACGCTAACTGATCTTAGTTTATTAAATCAAAAGTGTAAGCGGGAATGGAATTGATTAAATCCAACGTAAATTTTAACCTGCAGTTTGTGAAGATGCAGGACGGTATGTAGAGAGTATAATTAATATTATTTATTAGGCCAGCCTAACGTTACCTGTGCTTGTCAATGTTTTGCTTTCAGTTTTGCTTTTGGCATGCTCTACAATAAATTCCAGGACTTTTATAAATAGTGTATTTATTTCTCCAATTAGTCCGTCACCGTCTCACGAGAATACAGTGCATTTATGTGTCTGGCTTTGTTTAATCTTCCGTCTAGATCAATAAATTATTGAATAATGGCAAAATGTCGCTGTATGTTGATGTACGCAGTAAAAAAAGGCTAGACCTTGAACTATATTTGTTTGCTTCCCTTGACCTATAAAGGCTATATATATATATATACACACACACAGATGATTCAAAGATAAGTGAGAACAACAGTAAACAAAGTTCGATAATTCCATTGTAATATAGGTAGGGCAGCTTTACCCGCTATAGCATTGATCTAAACATTGAATTTTATGTTGTTTTAACGTCTCATCAACACAGTATAGGTTATTAAGAGCTGCCCCAGAGAGAGGGGAAGGGATACATATGAATCCGGGAACCATGCTCTGCTCTTGTTATGGAATAGATTCCTATATGGTTCTTTAACGTGCTCGGAGGATAGACCGATACACAGGACCGCCCGGTTTACGCCGACGGACGAGGCTAAGGAAAAGTGTCTTGCCTAAGAACACACCGATGAAACTCAGTGGCACCACCGAGGATTGAAACCGGGGCCTCCGTTTACAAATCTGCCGCGCTACCGACTGAGCCGCGCTAGCCCTTGATCTAAACATGAATTGATGTTGTTTAAAGGCTCATCAACACAGTATAGGTTATTTAGAGCCGCCCCAGAGTGAGGGGAAGGATACATAGGAATGGGGGAACAGTGCCCTACTCTTATTATCGAATAGATTCCTATGGTTCTCTAATGTGCTCGGAGGATAGACCGAAACACGGGACCGCCCGGTTTACGTCGTCCCCATCCGACGGATGAGGCTAAGGGCAAGTGTCTTGCCCAAGAACACACCGACGAAACTCTGTGGCATCACGGAGGATTGAACCCGGGGCCTCCGGTTACAAATCCGCCATGCTACCGACTGCGCCACGTCAGCCCTCTAAACATGAATTAGTGTATAGCTGGTTTTCCCAGTGAATACGGTATCAGACTTTCGAGCCATGTTTTTGCTGAATAGGGTCACGGGTTCAGGTCATAAAAGTTTGTGTTTTTTGTTGTTGTTTTTTTCAATTTTATTTTTAAAATGAACAAATACGGTTTATATGATTTCCACATGTTTTTAAAGACATTATTTATTGTGAAAAGAAATAGACATATTTTTGAAACTAACTTGTATAAATATTAAAACTTGCATGTATTTTCTTGTGACAATTCATACTTGCATGGGGCTCCTCGAGTTTGAACAAAAGAGAGAACAAGAAATGTCACTGTAAGTGACAAATGCCCCCAAAGTGGTTTTGACCTCTAAGTGTGACCTTGACCTTGGAGTGACGGACCTGGATTTTGCGCGCGACATTTCGTCTTGTTGTGGGGAACACTTGTGCCAAGTTATTCGAAAATCCGTCCAGGAATGCCAAAGTTATTGACCGGATACGAGTATACGGACTGACTGACTGTCGGACGGATGGACGGTGCGACTACAATATGCCGTCCTTCGGGGACATAAAAATAAAATATACGGCATAAAAAGTGAAAACATAAATAAATAATATTAAATTAAAAAGAAACTGACATCTTGAATGGAGTAAAAGTTATAAAATAAAAATTATGTAAAACATGAGGTTCGAACTTGCATCACTAGCTTAGTAGCCTATTCATTACGATAATATAATAATAGATTAAGAAAGATAGAAGAAGATATAGACGTAATCGGACCGGAAAAATTACACGTAAATATTTAGGCACTCTGCTGGTTTGAACTTGGGACCCCTTGCATGTGAAGCAGATGCTATACCGATATAGCCATAAAAGCTAGCTCTGCGACGAGACAGTAGTAACGTGCTTATAATCCTATCTATTTACATACACCACCAACTGAGCCCTACTACATACCTCCAACCTTTTTATTTTTGATATTTGAAATATCATACAACACATATAGACAACAACAACATATACAATGATCTAGGCATCTGGGCATAATCTCATACAATGCCAACCCGGATTTTCCACCAATGTAATCGCACCGGAAAAATTATAAACCTATCTATTTACATATCCCCAACTGATACTACTATAATAGAGATCGTCTAGTACGTGGTTGGGGATAAAAGCTGTACTGGTTGGGGACCACTTTCCGTCACTTATGGGTAATGTCCCCTTTTGGGTAGTGTCACTGAGATTGCAATTGAAAGAGATAACAATTAGAACTCAAATACTCTTTAACATTTTTACATGAAACTTTCGGTTTAATATGTTCACGCATTTATCTAGGCAGTGCTACCCTTGAATTATAAATGCATATAACCTTGAGCATGACATACATGTAAGCTGAATATGGATCAATACACACTTTGATCAAGTTTGTATTTATTATTCAAGTATAGCACTTTCTAGATAAAAGTGTAAACATATTAAACTGCAAGTTTCATGTAAAAATATTCAGGATTATTTGAGTTCTATTTTTTATAACCCCCGAAGGGCGAGCATATAGTTTCCGCTTTGTCCGTGAGTCTCTGTGTCCGTCACACTTTCTGCTCCGGAGCATATCTTAAAAACTACTGATTGGACTGCAATGAAACTTCACACAATGATAGCCCTCTATCATTGTGTGAAGTTTCATTGCAGTCCAATCAGTTAAAAACCTGGACCGATTTGCATTTTAAAATTTTAGAAGCCCTGATAGAGGGCAATGAGAGGAAGAACCGAACTCTGTCATCGTTGATGTTCCAAATAGAGTTATTGCTTTGTAGTTTTATACGTAGATTTTTTTTCCGGAGCATACTGTATCTTCAAATCTACTAATGGGACTATACTGAACCTTCGCACAATGATAGAGGGCAATTAGAGGAAGTGCAGAGTGCAAGAACCATAACTCTGCCTCATTCAAATTAGAGTTATTGTCCTTTGTAATTTTATACTTAGAATATTTGTCCAGAGCATTTCTTCAAAACAACTGATGGGATTGCAACGAAACTTTGATCAAGGGCAATGAGAGGAAGTACAGTGTGTAAGAACCGTAACTCTGTCAACGTTCAAATTAGAGTTATTGCCCTTTGTAGTTTTATACTTAGAATTTTTGTCCGGTCTTCAAAACTACTGATGGGACTGCACTTAAACTTCACACAATGATAGAGGGCAGGTAGAGGAAGTGCAGAGTGCAAGAACCGTAACTCTGTCGTCATTCAAATTAGAGTTATTGCCCTTTGTAATTTTATACTTAGAATTTTTGTCCGGAGCACATGCAAGATATCACTCGGAGCTCTGTAGTTTCAAATAAGATGTTTTAATATTTTCCCGGTTAAACATTGCAGGACATATCGCTTTTCCCATTGTCATGGTTAACCCATTGAATTCCTGCTTCCAGCTATCTAAGAATGTTCTTGTCTTGCTTACTTTTATCATAGATGCGTTATGTTTGCAGGTTTTAGCTCGATTCGCCCAGCTGAGCTTTTGGGATGGCGAGTTGTCCGTCGTTAACTTTTGCCTCGTTAAGACGATTCCTAGGTACTTCATTTTTCATCCGATCTTTACCAATCTTTACCAGGTTGTTAATATCAATGAAAGCTCGGACAAGTTTGAAAAACAGCCAATTCGGACCAGTAACACCAGAGTTATGGCCCTTGATTTAGTTAAAAAATATTGTATTTTGCTTAGTTAAGACGAAAGGGCCTTCATTTTTAATTCAGTCTTTACCAAACTGTAACAGTTTGTTAATATCAATGACAAGTTCGAAAACCAGCTATATCTGACCAGGAACACCAGAGTTATGTGTCCTTGAATTATTGAAAAATGCCTTTTCCAGCCTTGTGAACACTAGCGCCTTCATTTTGTATCCGACCTTTCCCAAACTTGGCCAGATAGGTGATATCAATGAAAGCTTGGACGAGTTTCAAAACCAGCCACTGGAAACCCCAGGGGTTGTGGGTTCAAATCTCACTGAAGGCATAAGACAAGTGTGTTATGATGTAGAGATACAGTATGTCACTATGTGTTGCAGCTGTCCGTTTAGGAAGGGAATGCATACGTTTAATTTCCGTGTCTCTCATTATAACTAGGCACCCAGCCCTAGTTCGTCCGAAGGTTGTCTGTCCTTGATTGTTCGCAAATATTTTGTCCTATGTGTGTTATGATATAGAGATACAGTATAGCAGCGTGTGTTGCAGCTATGTTTAGGAAGTGAATGCATAGTACATTTGATTTTTGTGTCTCTCATCATAGCTAGGCGCCCTCCCGTAGTTCGTCCGAAGGTTGTCTGTCCTTGGTTGTTCGCAAATATTTCTCCCTATATACATGTTTATATAAAAAAATAACTTTTTTTTATATAAGAAACCTTGGTTTATGGGTTCAATTTTTTTAATTATTTGTATTTATTTATTTATTTTAATTTTGTTTTTGTTTACATAGACTTACACTGTATATAGGGAAAACCTTCTTCTTCTCTGAAACTATAAGAGCCAAAGGTTTTATATTTTGTATTTACCATCAGCTTATTGTCCTCTACCAAGTGTGTTCAAATGGTGACCCTGGGGTCAAATTTGGCCCTGCCCCAGGTGATGTAGGGAAAAATTGAAAAAAAAAATTCTCAAACTACAAGAGCTTAATATTTTGTATTTTTATCAGCTTATGTTCCTCTACAAAGTTTGTTCAAATGGTGACCCTGCGGTCTAATATGGTCCCGACCCAGAGGTCAATTTTACGTAGACTTATATATATTAGCATAGACTTACATATAGTGAAATTTTTTAAAAATCTTCTCTGAAACTACAATAGTCAAAGGTTTAATATTTTGTATTTACACTCAGCTGACTGTCCTCTAAGTTTGTTTGAATGGTGACCCTGGGGTCAAATTTAGCCCCACTGCACTTCAGGGGTGTAAAAATTTGGAAAAATCCACTCCACCTGCAGGACTAGTGGAAGCAAAAAGCTACTCGCCCTTACCAATTTACCACTCGCGCTGCAGGATATAACCTGAACATTATTTTCACCACTATAGTAAGCTACAGTAAGTACATTTGTGTACTCACAAACACTGTAGTAGCTGACAGGCAGTATGTGGATACGCGAACATTCGTCGGGGAGTGGGCAAAAAAATAAGCGCGGCGGAGAATTAACTTCTACAACAACAACAACATTCTGCTGAACTTTCTCTTCAGTACTTTGTCTCCATTGGACCAATAATAGACGCCAGAACTAATAAATAGCGTTTGGGAACGTAACGCTTGTTGTTCAGCCACATCCATTCTGCTTCGCCGACACTCGGGCCGAATCCGCTTGCAGTCGCTGACGCAGGCTTTCACAGCGACCTGATGTCTGATTGTTTACCCGCCATGTTTACGGTGTCGATATAAAAAAAACAGTCTGACTGGTTAGCGATATATTGCATCACACTCCAATTGACATGTCGCCAGTACTTTAAGATATCTCCGCCCTATTGTTGATGTCGGACAATAGTTTATATAACATAGTTGCACTTGCTAAGCATGTGCTTTATACACGTGCTGTTGTTTGTCGGAGGTATTGTTCTGGTTTGATTGGTTGAAATGGATAAATGATTGACAACTGGCGACATGTTAATTGATTTTAGCGTAAATTGAATCAGTCTATATGACGCGTGGGTTACCTGGTAACAAACAAACACCTATTAATCTGGGTCCTGCAAACGACAATACGGAACAAAATTACGCGTTGGAAATGATCCAGATTTGAAATCTTGCAAATATTGCAACATCGTGTTTGAACGATAGTTTAACTTAGTTTTAAAAGTGCAAAAAGTCATTCGCCCTGTCGGACGATCAGATGCCAAATGTTACTCGTCCGCAGGCAGCTTGCACTTGCCAATGCGAGCGGGCGAGTGGAATTTTACACCCCTGCCCCAGTGGTCACATGTTTTATATATAGGGAAAAAATTAAAAATTCTTCTCTAAAACTAAAAGAGTCAGAGATTTAATATTTTGTATTTACCATCAGCTTATGGTCCTCTACCAAGTTTGTTCAAATGGTGACACTGGAGTCAAATTTGGTTCTGTCCCTGGGGTCACATATTTTACCTAGACTTATATAGGGACAAACTTAAAAAATCTTCTGAAACTACAAGAGACAACAATTTAATCTTTTGTATTGGATCCTCTACCAAGTTTGTTTAAATGGTGACTCTGGGGTCAAATTTGACCCTGCCCCTGGGTCACATGTCAAACTAGGTTGGAGTGTTTATATTAACGAAAGTTTGATTTGTTTTAAAGCTAGTCAAACTTGAGCCAAATACATCCCTCCTCCTATATCTTGTTAATTGAAGACACTTTATAAGACTAGTTAGATACTGCCATATCTGACAAAAATCCTTCTATCCTCACCGCAGCCCCACCATATAACCAGTAGAGTTACAGGCCCTCATGGGCCTCTTGTTCAGCTTTGTCTTTTGTTATTTAAGGCCATATAAAATGAATTCCCAGTTTATCATCCCCGCCCGCCCCGAATATTTTATGCCGCCCCGACAATTTTTATTTTGTCCGGAAAAAAAAATTAAATAAAGAAAAAAAAAAAAAAAAAAATTCAACTGAAAGAGTCGTCTTTCCGTGACGGAAAATGCGTTAATATTTAGCCCGAGCTGGAAATACCGGAAATATATTTTGTAAACAAATCGGACGTCGAGCAATAAGAATTAAGTTATATTGAGAACTTCAACTTTTAAAACTCACATACATGGTAGTTTATATCATAATAAATACAAATGTATGCTATAGCAGTGACAATTGGTAATAAAGAGAGTGTTCAAAACATAATACTTCTGGTTATTAATATTTTTGTGATGTTTGATATCTCAGGAAAATAAAAAATATAAAATAAAATTGCACCCCCCGCCCCAATTTTTTCCAAAATTTGGATGATAAACTGGCAATTTATTTGATATGGCCTTAGTGGCAAAGAGACGTTTTCGAATAATTTCCATATTTTGAAAAATGCGAAAACCTGTTACACCATGTCAATCCCTCGAACATTCGACGCTCCAATTTGCCTTTTTTTTATTTAGTTGTGCATTTAAGTATGTTATAGTTGCAGTGAACAAGTGCACAAACTTAAATTAGCGAAGCAAAGCATATGTTTTCCTCAGTAATATTTGTACATTTATATTGAACACTTGAACGCGTAGCACAATCGGCAGCTGAATGATATTGATCGAGCAGTGGTGCGCATCATTACAGGCGCTTTTATTTGCTGTTTACTTTATTTAGATCAAGCGCCTACATGACATTTTAATTGAAGTAGCAAAATGTAGAAAAGTGCCTTGTGTTGAGGACGCAGTAGATTTAAAAATACGAGCCTCTGGCAAAAATGTGCGTCAGAGATGCAGAAAACCTGCGTCCGGGTAAACCCTGCTCTTCCTGGATATTTGACACCAAATAATTTTGTTTTATATAAATTATCGAAGTGGCACGTGACCTTTTTATAAATAGACTTAAACTGAGAAATCATTTTGTTTACAAGACCAGTGTCCGTCATGTTTATTATCGAGTGATAAGATTCAAACTAGGTCATGATACAGTAAAAATTATGAATCAAAAACATGTTTGCAAGTCTATTCAACAATTTCATTGTAAAAATTGTATGTTTACATTGTGCCATCATTCCCTTCGATCGTTTATAACAATGCTCCTGGTGACGTCAATGTAATATTTTCCACGATATCAATTTACACTATAACAGTGGGTAACTGTGTAAATCAAACAGTCGCTGAAGTGTGATAAAAATATGACATCATAACACATAGTGTTTTTTTTTCTTATGTAAGTATGGTACCAAAAAAGGGTCCATTCCCAATGGCAAAAAGTATGTTTTTTTCCCAATTAGGAGTGAAAAAATTCCCAATCAAAAACAAGTGTTTTTTTTATATTTCGAGGTGAAACTTTAATTAACCCTGCTAAGGGTGACTAAAATAGCCTTTGCATCCATTGTAAACCCAAATCAGCCTGCCAGTAACTCACAGGCTGATCAGGGTTTACAATGTCCGGCTGAACATCAGTCATTTTCCAAAACACCCCTTTGTAACATAATGGAATGGTCTAAATTTAAAGAAAGGACAGTCCATTATACATTCATAGTGGGCTAAGGGTTAAAGAGAAGAAGTGGGGAACTATTCTTTTAGGTGAGGGTAATGAAATACTGCAAGAGACTGTATACATGGTAATGTGTTTGCAATGCATTTAAGCATACAATATTGCTTTTGTTTGATAGTGAAATATTCCCAAGAATACGGCAAAACATCGCGAGAATCTTCCCCAATTAAATATGTACCGGTACCATTTCCATTTTTTTTTTTTTTTTTATAATTTATTATGTGGCAGTATGTGCGCGCGATTCCCAAACACCAAATAAGGAAGTAAACACAATTTTCGGAAAAATCCCTTTCGTTTTTTGTAACGAATATTTCCCCTTTTAGCCGTTTTTTTTGAGAGAAAAAGTAGGCTTTATAGAATTGGCGTTAAACCGGGGCGGCGTCAACTTTTGTGTTTTCTATATTTTCAGTATTACCATTTCCGATCTTCATCAAACTTTTAACAGCACCTTTCCCTCATTCAAGCACTGCCTATACCCTGAAAACTAGGTCACTGTGACCTACTTTCTCCAATATATGCATTACGTTAACCTTTTTTGTTTAAAGTCACTCACCTGCCAACAGCACGCTAATTTTACAACATATGCACACCGCTTCAAATTCAGCGAACGATAAGGTATATATATAAAACTAACATATAATTGCAAATCCTAACTCTAGAAAAACAATATAAACATAAAAAACGCCAGCCACCAAAAACATTCGCCTTTTTGTTATTGCTTGAAGCTTCGAATAAAAAGTTACCAACCCTAAAATTAATTTCACACACATATTCATGTGCGGGTATTTTATGAACCCGTGGATATATATATATACAGTTTTAATAAGCATATATGCATCATTTTGTGCCCTCAACACAGTGGGTAGTGTTTGGAAGAACGGTTCTTATAGTGAAAATTTGGCGCTTGTGTTACTTTAAGTTTTGGCAGGGAGGGGAATTAATTTTTTGTTATATACTTAGCATTACCAAATCCGATCTTCATCAAATTTTAACAGCACCTTCCTCTCATCAGGCACTGAACATACTCTGAAAACTATTTTCTTAAAAAATCTTCTTCTCAAGAACCCCGGACAGATTCAAAAGTTTTTCTTTTAATA
Organism: Cyrtodaria siliqua; assembly: GCA_037043455.1. Classification (NCBI taxonomy): domain Eukaryota; kingdom Metazoa; phylum Mollusca; class Bivalvia; order Adapedonta; family Hiatellidae; genus Cyrtodaria; species Cyrtodaria siliqua. The sequence goes on from JAWPHD010024142.1 coordinate 18,161, forward strand.
TGATCGCCAACCCCTAGACTATCAATTTTGTTCAAATGAAATCCCCGGGGGTCAAAAATGGCAGTTGCGTCCGGGGGTCCAAAGTTTGTATATTGAGATTTTGCATGTTTTCCATAGACTTTTATATAGGAAAAAATTCTTTAAAAAATCTTCTTCCTCTGAAACCAAAAAATCACTAGAGCTTTCATTGTATGTGCATGTAGCATCAGGCTTATATAAGTTTGTTCAAATGGTGACCTTGGGTAGGGTCTAATTTGGTCCCCCCATTGAACCAAATGTTATAAATGTTGCATATTAATGATTTGCTGCAATGTTCAACTCAGTAGGGATAGATGTGGCAGTGTAATTGTTCATATACAAACAATCATATTTTTCACTTGAAAAAATCATAAGAACATGTAAGAAATTCTCGTTTGTTTACTAAACAGGTCAAGGGTACAGCTGTTTTCATTGATAGTTGCTCACATAGAAGTGTAAGCATAGAGTCGAATTTTGAAAATGTTTCATCAGTGATCCAGTAACACCTGTTAATATGCTTCTTATACATACAATAACACAAATGAATAGACATGGGCAGTTTTTTCCCTACTTCTAAAAAAAGGAGGGGATTGGGATTACTTTTTAGCTCTAAGGTCAGGCAGAGCTTATGCGATGGCGAGTTGTCCGTCATCTGTCTTCTGTCGTTTGTCCCGTTAACTTTTTACCTGGTCTAGGACGATAGAGCCTTCATTTTTCATCCGATCTTTACCAAATTTTAACAGAGTTGTTAATATCAATGAAAGCTTGAAGAAGTTCGAAAACAAGCCTGATCCGACTAGTAACAGCAAAGTATGGATCCTTGGTTTTAGTTATAAAATGCTATATTTATACCCCCGCTTTCGCAAAGTGAAGTGGGGGCCTATATTGGAATCACGTTTGTCCGTAATGTTCTTATAGTCAGCACATTTTGTTCGTACGTTCTGTAACACATTTTTAATACTTGCATATCTCAAACACTTTTGAATGGATTGTTCCCAAACTTCATATACTCATAACAAACTGATGACCTTATGTCCTTCTACATCACCCATCATTGAGATTGCCTAATTTATTACAGAATTATGGCCCTTTGGTTTTGACTTAAAATTTTCCACTTTATATTGTATAAATGACCTGTTAACATATTTTTTCTCAAACTTTTTCTAATTGATTAGGTCCCAAACGTCACTGTAACTCATATACAACTTGATGACCTTATGTCCCTGTACATCACCCATTATTGAGTGCCCCCATTTATTACGGGATTATGGCCCTTGTTTGACTTAGACTTATCCACACCTTAATATATATATAATGACAAGTTACCACATTTTTAGCTCGACTATTCGAAGAATAAAGAGAGGTTATGTAATCACCCCGGGGGTCGGCGTTGGCGGTCTGGCGTCGGCATCCCACATCAAGGATTGCGTGTAAGCTGTGTTTACAAGTCTATTATCTCCTTACATTTCTTATCCTTAACACTACCACCAAATTTTTATCATGGGCTTCCTTTGTAGCAATTATCTTAAGGGCTGCATAAGCAATTTGGTTCCTGTAAACCCATGGGCTCCCAATGGAACGCAATATTATGAATAGCCCCATAAAATGTGCCCCATTTCACAGTCACATTTTGCGTGTAAGTCTGTGTGTTTACAAGTCTTTTATCTCTTACAATTCTTACCCTAGCACAACCAAATTTGGCCATTAGCTTCCTTATAGCATTATCGTAAGGGCTGCTTAAGTAATTTTGGTTCCTGTAACCCCTGGGCTCCCATGGAACCCAAATTCTGATAGCCTCTTAAAATATGTCTGTTTCACATCAAATTTTGCGAGTAAGCTGTGTTTACAGGTCTATATCTCTTACATTTTTTGTTCTAGCCTGA
>JAWPHD010024143.1:0-20060 GCA_037043455.1 Cyrtodaria siliqua
ACACATACACCCAACCCCTGGGCAGACGTGAAAGATTGAAATAATAAAAGTGTTTGGTATGTTGTTAATATTTCATAGACGAGTTAACATACCAAGTTATACGCAAAATTACGGGAAAAAATTACTGCATTTAACCTTTTGAAAACCTGTGCAGATGGCAGACGTCAGAATTTGAAATAATTAAATCATTTGATATGTTGTTTATCTTTCATAGAGGATTTACATATATCAGATTATGTGTAAGAATAAGGAACAATTACAGCGTAAATGAATTTTTAGTGTATTTGACCTTTTGACACCCCTTACCCTGTGAATTAAATTTTAGCGTATTAATTTGACCTGTTGACAACCTTTTACCTGGACCCCACGGGTGACGTACACCCAATCAATATTTTTTATCGTTACATCCCGTAGGAATTTATGACTTTCATAGGTCCAGTTTCAGCCTTATGTTACTTATACCATGTTTAAGGTTTTGTCTTCACCAACATTTTGGCCCATTTTAATAGAGGTCTTCTGTTTGCACTTCTGATCCCTCGGGTGAGATTATAAAAATAGTTCATGGGTATCCGGGTATGTGTTTTTATCGGAACCGAGGCTCCCTGTCTGAACCGAATACCCATGATAGATTCTTTTTCTTGCATATCGGAGACATGTTGTGCGTTGACGCTGCCAGCTACTAACGTTTTTCATGTTTTCCTGCATACCGGATGTTGGTGCGCGCGTGAATTTTATCTCGACCCTAGGGTGTGATGAAAATATATAGCCCCGGTAAAATGACGGATATCCTTGTCCGGTATGCAAGAATTCCCTATCTCACATCGATACGTATGATGGATTCTTATATTCTTGCATAGCGGACAAGGATATCCGTCATTTTACCGGGGCTAGATTCATATAATCTCACATGAGGGAAACACCTATCTCACATGACTAGAAATATTCGTATCTCTAAAAAACACTAATTGGTATTACATTCCAATTTCATTACTGAAACACTAAAAATAAATAGTTCATCTCTTCGGTTACACATTGCGTCAAATATACCAATTCCACATAATAAAAATAAGTATAAAAGTCAAACAAGAAATGCAGCTTTCACAGAACACAGTAAACCCAAAAGCACGCAAAACGGCAAACATGAAAGGCAATGTTAATAAGGAATAAAGGCACATGATGTCACAAACACAAAAAGGTTTGACAATAGGGCTACCGCCTTGGAACGGTCAGTGACAAAAAAGGCCGCTGGGGATTTAAACCAGGTTCTACGGTGCACCAAACCTCACACTTACCCTACTGTCATCTCAATAATATAAACGGGACAGTGTAAATAAACAAATCCCTGCCATGAACCAATAACTCTACATTTATTCAATCTAAAAAAGGAATATATAAAAATCGGAAAGTAGCATTCAATGACGACAGTCAACCACGAAACACAAAAACAAACACGCAAACAGACAAACGAGAAGGCAAAAGTAATAAAAAAGTGCAAACGACATCACAAACACAAAAGGGTTGACAATAGGGCTTCCGCCTTGGAACCAAATGTAAGCCAAATGTACGCCTTACGTATTGAAATCTTCATTCGGCAACCTCGTTTCATGTTCATTTTGAAAAAAATCCAGAATTTAAATAACAGCTCAAAAGTTTCAATAACTCCTCTTGGATCACCTGTTTTTTGAGAAAATTGCATATAAAAGTAGGTTTAGAAGTCGAACAGGAAATGTAGCATTCAAGGAGCAACCAAAACAACCCGCAGAAACAAACAATAATTACAAACTTGAATAAAATAAATGATATGACATTACAAACATAAAAGGGTTGACAATAGGGTTACCGCTTTATAACGGTATGTAGCAAAAGGTTTTAAACCAGGTTCTAGATTGCACCAAACCTCACTCTTACCAAAAAACGGGACAGTGTAAATAAAGATATACCCGTCGGGTTATATTCTTAAACAAACAAACCAGTAATTTAATAGGCAATATAGTACGTATAACGCATACATGATCATATATATATGAAATAAAAAGGCCTAGATAGCCGCAAAGCAAGTACTCACTGACTTGGCCGAGGCTAGGGGAACAAGAATTTTTGTGTTAAGGGTGGGACAAGACAATGTTTAAGACAAACACCAATCGCTACCGTCCTATGAGGATTTAGGTAGACGTCATCATAGGGTCCGTCAATTTCCGGTCATCGCACAATCAAATAGAAAAGCATAGTGGTAAACTGTAAATGGGTCGATTACTAAACATGCAGTGCGTTGCAAAATGATAGGGTCAAAACCTCCTTTGATAACGTTAGCTATAAAGCTCTAGAAAAAAAGTAAGATTTATTTTGAGTTAAGCGTTTATGCTTTGGACAAATTAGAAATGTACCTTATAATTTATAATTGATATTTATATATTGGTGTGTTATATAAGACGATACAATTGCATTAACGTTCATGGTTAACATTTAATAAACGTATTGAAATCGTTATTCGTATTGTAACATAGTTATCTTATTTGGGGTTAATTATGAATGTTTTATTAATAATTAAATTGGGAATGTGGAATGATATACTGAATTCCGAACACAGTTGCTTTAATAAATAAGTGTACGTGCCTTTTTAAATGCCCTAACAATGGCTAACATTGACATTTCGATAATGTAGATCTATCACATATTCTCATGCAGACGTGAAACTTGCATCAGCAAAGCACTGATTATTAGTAAATTAACATGTTGCAATAAGTTGGATATAATATGCAAAATATTTGGCGCCGACTTTGTATAAATATTAAGGTAACCGGGACCAGAGTGAATCAGACATCAGATCAAATCAATAGATCAGTCAGGACCTGAGTGTGTCAGACTGTTTTCAGCCATGGTGTATATTAAAACTGTTTTTAAAATGGAAGAATCTTTATTCTTTAAAGTACACAACCAGAAGTAACATTTTTCTCAGGACGTTGGGGAGACATACTGGTGGTACCTGCGAAAACACATCCTCCCTTTCAAAAAACGAACAAAACAATCATTTTACAGTATAAATTCTAACAAGTGATATATGTTACAGTGAGTACATACAGATTCCAGATTAAAACGCATCACAATGAGCGGGCCGGAACACATTCAGACGTTGATGTCAACATTATTGGGAAATACGGCGTAACAAGTGATATGGTACTAGCACAAGGGTGGTACACATTTGAAAGAAGCAGCTTTAAAGACTGTATCATAAAGACACATGACGTAGGCAGGGTATGTTTTTCTTTTGTATGACTACACATTTGAGTAGGAGATCGATTATATTATTGACTGGCCTTAACCTTTGCCATACTGACTCCAAATTACAGTATAGGCCTTCCGGACATGGAATACTTAATCAAAAGAAAGTCTGTATGGTTTAATTTGCAAATTCGTTGAAATAACAGGCACAATTGTTCTTGTTGTTGTACCAGAAGAGCCATACATTAATAGTTAGCATGCACTATGTAAATGTCCTGCATTCTGAAGCATTACCATCTATAAATGTCGTATAAATGTCGTACATACCATCTATTAATGTCGTACATACCATCTATAAATGTCGTACATACCATCGCAAATGTCACAAGAAGCGATTACCTAGTAATGTAATTGTATGCAGTTTTGAAGTTTCTCAAAATTATATCTGAGGAAATCCACAGAGGAAATGAAGCACAACTGCGTTAGTTTCAGTTAAGTTAAGTCGGGCCTGAATGCGATTAATAAACAATGAGTAAGTGTTACTTCTGCTGTGCATTTCAGGGTGCCTAGACGTCGAATATGAATCGAGATTTTTTTATTACTTGCTATATGTTTTCATACCTGACATGGTTAGATAGAATGAAAAAAGACGCTCCTGGATCTGTTTACAATTTTCCATGGCCACCGTGATGTTTCACAAAGCCTAAAATTCATTTTGGCCCCTTGTTTACATTGTAAAAATTAAAACAACATGCCGGCTTTATTTTTAGAAATATTCGTCTGGGCATGTCTGTTTCTAGGATTCGTATGTACCAAGTAAAAAGTTGGCAATGAAGGGTGATTTTGTTGTTCAATGTTCAGCATCTACAGCAATCGAGCATACTTTACTTTTTTTTGGAATGAAAACCATTATATCTAGCAAATAAAGGGTAGGTTTATAGTAGACTGCGTTTATATTTTGTTATTTACACGAATATTGGTCAACTGATTTTTTTAAGTCACCCTACCCTAGAAAAATGGAATGTTCCACCGTCGCCATTTTAGTGTTTCGGCTTTGAATAAAATTACACGTAAAAATTAACTTTTGGCTTTGCGAAGCTTAGCGGATATCTACAACAAGATTTCATTCTATCTAACAGCGCCTCCGTGGCCGAAAGCTTAACGACATTGCGTTGTAAACCTTCGCCTCTCACCGCTGCAGGTTCGAATCCCCTGGGAGCTCGACTTGTGAGGAAGTGTCGATTATTAAAGACGGCGGGAGGTGTACAGTACTGGTTCTACCCAGGAAAAATGGGTGGTCTGCCTCCACCACCAAAAGTCGACCGTCATATATAACCTTATATGCGTTGAAAATGACGTAAAACATTATAGATAAGATAAACTGTATTAATACAAAAGACCAAATGGCCTATCAGTATACAATACAAAATACACATAATATTTATAATTAAACCGTCAATGGTTAGCAGTAATCAATTTTAACAGTATTACTAGTATGTAGTATATTCATTATTGTCTAACTATAAATACATGTTTGTTATTTTCAAATATATCATACAAGCAAACATTTTATCTAACTATATCAGGTATGAAAACATATAGCAAGTAATAAAAAAAAATCTCGATTCATATTCGACGTCTAGGCACCCTGCAATGCACAGTAATAGGCTAAAGGCCAGTAAGGTTTGTGAGATAAAACGTTGTCAGTTAGCAAGGTCGAAAATGAATATCTCGACAGAAACTATTTACTTATGCCCACCTAGAGTCTGGTTTGTCTAAACCACTGGGCTCGCTTTGTCTGGTGCCAGTATATATGGTCGGAGCCGTTCCAAATACGGCATCTCGTTTCTGCCAAAATATTTTGAGACTGAAACACTAGTGGCAAGAAATAAAAAATATATTAATTACAAAATAAGTCTAGATCAGCATGATATCATTATCAGTGTTGATTTGTTTAGAAAGTACTTATGGAAATAACGGTGTATTCACATGAAATACGATGGTCGTTAAGACAGGCATTGCGTGAATGGGTTTTTTATACCTTCAACATGGTCTAAGTCATTACCAACAAATCAGTAGCTCGATAAAAACCAGCTTTTGATATTTCAAAAGTTAGCGAAAAATGACATAAAGCACGAACTTTTTGATACGTTTGTTTATGACATAAGTTTTGACATTATACGACGTTTTGGCGTCAAAGTTTGTCTGACGTCGTTGGGGTTTTATGTCCATCTTGCATAAATTTTAGACATTTTACTGTAATGGAACTCATTATGAATTAATTTGAATTTAAATTCGCCAAAATATCGTTAGAGTTCTACACTATTTGGCTTGATGGCTTTCACATAGTTCCTATATCAACTATGCTTAGTATCAATGTATATGTTTGTTAACTATACGCCACTATTTGATTTGATGTGTTTTATCTCTAACGTGGGTAAAACTAACTTCGTTTTATTATTTGATTGGTTATATACATTAAACTAAGCGTCATACAACAATGTTATGTGATAATATATTTTCTCTACATGCCAGACCAAAGTCTAAGTCTGGGAAATATTAATTACTATGCTGGAGGCAAGCCTCTTTAATAATTGACTACATCAGCAACATGACGATGTAATTATTTGATACATTTTAAGGAACGGTAATTTCATGCAATACACGACTAAATAAATGTTTAATACTACTTAAATATTGTTTAACGTTTAGGAATACTATATTCTTATATGTGTTACGTTACAGGTTCGACAACTGAATTTCACGCTTAGTGATGGATATTATGACTCTGATTGGTTCCCAGCCTGGATATCGCTGTACACGGAGTCAAGGCGCGAATATTGCATCATTCGAAATGATCGTACATGGGTAAAGCAGGGGCGTACCACTACGTTACCAGCTGATGGTAATATAGCATTATATTGTTCTCTACTTTATTAACATACAATACGATAAATATTCGCCGGAACTGTACTGTACTGTAATACGTACCACGAATATTGCATTATTCGAAATACACATACATGGGTAAAGTAGGGGCGTACCACTACGTTATTATGGTAATATAGCATTTTATTGTTCTCTACTTTAATAACATGCACCACGATAAATATCCACCGGTACTGTACTGTACTGCAATACGTACCACTACGTTACCAGCTGATGGTATTATAGCATTTGTATTGTTGTCTACTTTAATAACATGCAATACGATAAATATCCGCCGGAACTGTACTGTACTGTAATACGTACCACGAATATTGCATTATTCGAAATACACATACATGGGTAAAGAAGGGGCGTACCACTACGTTATTATTGTAATATAGCTTTGTATTGTTCTCTACTTTAATAACATGCAATACGATAAATATCCACCGGAACTGAATCATACGTGCTATTCAAATCAAAGAAATAGTGTTATCCTCTAATCGAAAGGTTCTTGAGAATTAGTGTTCGCCCAAGGTCTGTACGGATTGTTCGCCCTTAAATGTTGACGTGGAGAGGGCAGTTTATTTAATCTTGGTGCAATAATTTAATAAGACGAATTATCGCATTCTAATGTTAGGTCTGTAATTTAAAGGTCAATGCGAGAAATGAGAAAGGCTTCATTCTAGTCTTTATTGTATTGTCAATAAATAAAGACTTTTTATTTCTCATGATCTTTTCAATTCTTGTGGCAGTCATTTTTTATTTCATCGGAAGGGTAAATGTTAGCTCTACTGGCCAGTGGCCAGCAGAGCTTATGGGATGGCGAGTTGTCCGTTGTCCGTCCGTCGTCTGTCCGTCCGTCCATCGTATGTCCGTCGTCTGTCCTTAAACTGTTACCTCTTTAAGACGATAGGGCCTTCATTTTTCATCCGATGTTTACCAAACTGTTAATATCAATGAAAGCTCGGACAAGTTCGAAACCAGCTAGATAGGACTAGTAACAGCGGATTTATGGCCCTTGATTTAGTTGAAAATGCTATATTTTGCCTTGTTAAGACGATAGGGCCTTCATTTTTCATCCGATCTTTACCAAACCTTAACAGATTGTTAATGTCAATAAAAAGCTCAGACAAGTTGAAAAACCAGCCAGATCAACAGTCATTGTTGATTTCATCGAGAGGGTAATTTTTAGCTCTACTGGCCAAGGGTCAGCAGAGCTTATGGGATCGCGAGTTGTCCGTCCGTCGTCTGTCCGTCGTCTGTACTTAAACTGTTACCTCTTTAAGACGATAGGGCCTTCATTTTTCATCAGATCTTTACCAAACTTTTACAAGTTGTTAATATAAATGAAATCTCGGTCAAGTTTGAAAACCAGCATGATCGAACCAGTAACAGCGGAGTTACGGCCCTGGGTTTAGTTAAACATGCTATATTTTGCCCCGTTAAGATGATAGGGCCTTCATCTTTCATCATATCTTTTCATCCTACCAAACCTTAACAGATTGTTAATGTCAAGGAAAGTTCCGAAAAATTCAAAAAACAGCCAGATCAGACCAGAAATAGTGGAATTATTTTCCTTGATTTAGTTAAAAATGCTATAGTTTACCTCGTTAAGACGATAGGGCCTTCATTTTTCATCCGATCTTTACCAAACTTTACCTTTTTGACTTTTATCCTTTATTTTTACTATACGTTATTTGTTTAACTTATTTTTTCAATATTCTTCATATGATGTCTAGTTGTGCAAAGTAAGTTCTGTATATCAATGAAATCTTGGACAAGTTCGAAAACCAACTAGATCTTGGTAATAACGACAGAGTTATGGCCCTTGTTATGGCCCTTGATTTGTTGAAAAATGCTATATATTTTTTTTTTTGTTACTTGTTTCATTTTTTTATCTGATCTTTGCCATATTTGTTTAGAATTTTAATATAAACACCCCCACCCATTTTTATGAAATTTCATTTATAGAAGAAATTGGGATAAATTAAAAAAAAACAATGCCAGTCTACCATGATTACCAGGTGAGCGATCTAAGGCCATTCTAGCCCTGTTGTTTTTGCAATGTTTTAAAAGAAGAACTGATGGGAATTTTATGTCGACAACCCTATATATATGAGCCGTTTTAGCCAGTAGAGCGTCCATAGGCCCTTTTGGGCCTCTTGTTTATATTTTTACAACACACAAAAAATATGTGTAGTCACTATCAACCATATGTTGATAGTCACTATACATATACCAAAGAAATTGTCGCCCAGTAGATAATCAATCAAGCATTTTTCTGTCAGGATATTTGATATATCATACAGTCTGATCGGACTACTTGGATTTATATGAAAACAGATTGCGTTTACAGTGTCTTTTAATCTTCGCATGTGAACAGTTTTAAAATGTTGATAATACTAGATCTTTCAGAAACATATCTGAATAAATGTGTTCTGTAAAACCGTGCTTATGCTAATGTGTGCATGGATTATTAATTTTGCATTCGTCTTAATCCTTTGAGATTTGCATTCATAATATTACTATATTTTGGTATTCGCAGATCATCTCATAGACTATTTTGATGACGGAGTAAAGGTACAGTACAGAGGGCACGGCCCACTGAAAGGTCATAACGAGCCCAACGAGTATTACTGCCTAGTGCGATGTGCCAATTCCATAAGTTGTAAGGCTGTTTTATACCATACAACGGAGCAGCTGTGTTATATAATCAGTCGTATGGACCCAGCTGTGATGGAAGATAAACGCTATGAAACAGTCTGGCATTTATATTTTTACAGAAAGTTGATTTAAGTTCACCAATTGTAATGGGACATTGTCAAAAGACGTTAAACAGAAAGAGCAATTGGTGAGTCGGCAACTCGTTTTATATTGTGAATAAAAGCAGAATTGTATGAGTGGCGGTTCATGTCAGAAGTCCCAAAATTAACGCGTTAGAAAATGTAACGCGTTACCCCTTAATTTCTAACGCGTTACTCCCGATTTTCTAATGCGTCAGAAATTAGGTTTCCCCTGTATATTCAATACAAAAAAAATAATTCTCTAACGCGTTCGTCATAAAACAAAAAGGTAACGCATTCGTTTTTACATGTTTAGTCAAACAGTACTTGAGAAAGAAATGTTCACATTCTATGAGTAACGCGATAGAAATATATGTGTAACGCGTTAGAGAAGCAGCGTGTAACGCGTTACTTGTCAAATCCGTAAACCAATCAAAATCAAGTTTACAAACACTGAAACAATTGCTTATCGCACTTTTGTAGTCTCCGCTCCAGCTAATAGGTCAGCGGGGATGGGATCTTACCAAGGTGAAGTCGGTGATAAGCAAATTATTCACATTTTACTTCCATCCAAATAGAACTGTTTCACCGTATATCGGTAAAGTATTTATTTAGCTTCTTTAAATGGAATACTTCTATACTCTTTATAGATATATATGAGATCTAAAACCTATACACACATACCAATAAAGCCCTATTAAATGCACACGGTGGCATTACATTTTGCAAGGGGTGGGTGGGTGGTAGGGGAGGGTGTTAAATCTTTACTGTGCTGGGCTATCATACCCTGTGTATAATCTCTCCAGCATATTGTAACATTCACATTTTGACTACCGAAGCGGTGGAGTTGCGGGGCTTTAATTTGAGGGGACATTTAATAGGGCATTTGTACGGTATATCTCGAATTATATACGGTGTCAGACCAGTCAGGAAGTACTTACGGGTCGTAGGGTGCTAAAATATCCAAAGTTTCTAGTTTGCTTGTGTTTTTCCCAAGATTAGTTTTATTTCATTGTTAAATCTAACCTGATGTTAAAGTATTATGCCTGTTGTCATGAATAGTAAGTATTTTACTGTGTTTGTCAGGACTATTTCTTTGGAGAGTAGGAGCACAGAGAGTAGGTAGAGATGTGGTTTTGACAGATGTCAAAATACGCATGGTGTGAGTGAATGACGCAACATGTTGAAAAACTGAATCGGTGCTTTATTCCAGATATGGGACCGTTGGCGAGCCAAATGTGTTTAATTCACAGAATTAAAGTGTATTTAAGCGAAAGAATGTTGTGGAACTTGTGACTGATCTCCGAAAATAGCCTATTTTGCATTGTATACAATTAGCTGATTTTCACCGGTCTGACAACATACACAAACGGTTTAAAAAACATGCATAAACTAAGTAGAGTAATAATGGAGAACAACGAAAACTACTTATAAATGGAGACAATAAAAGGACCCGTGAATACCCTTAGCGTATTAATAATGATGAACATATATTTTCAGGTATACACAATTCATGTGTCACATCTTACATGCATATATTAGTAGATATTCATAAAAACAGACGAAACATTGCTTACTTATAAATGGACACGTGAATACCCTTAGCGTATTAATAATGATGAACATATATTTTCAATTCATGTGTCACATCTTACATACATATATTAGTAGATATTCATAAAAACAGTCAAAAATTTGCTAGCGGTAGCTAGCATATTTCACTACCGTTCATGAACAGTCTCAATTAAACCGAGACTGCAATATTTTGTATGTGTCGTGTTCTGCCGTTTCCAAAGGTCCATTATCATACTCTTTTACAACCAATATTGGTCTTATACGGTGTAAGCGTTTGAATGTTAATAATTAAGAGATATTCATTGGGGTGAGTTTGGGTTACAGAAGTATAGACAATGTAACTAGGTCTTCGATTGATCAAATGATTTTAGCTCATCGCGTTACGCGCTACTTATGTAACGCGCTATTTATGTGACATATAATGCGTAAGTGAACGTTATGGCCAACACGTTTCTAACGCGTTAGAAAATGTTTTACCCGTTGCAAGTAACGCGTTACTCAATCAAGGGTAATGCGTTAGAAAACTGACAAAATTCCCTAATGTTCAGGGGAAATCTCATCTCCAACGCGTTAGAAAATCGGTAGTAATAAGTAACGCGTTACTTTTCGACTTATGACACGAATCTCCACTCATAGGATTGTGTAAACTAAAATTTATTTAATATGAATGTTTATGTTATGCAGAGAATGTAAACCAAAATAACAAATGCTGTCGCTACTATAATGTAGTACGTCATGTCATAATGTTAATGTTACACACGTTTAATATCATCATATGACGTCTTGAAATGTAATGTACAAGGTACCGGATTGCATTTGTTGTAATGGAATTTTGCTAGTTACTCTTTATATTGTGGTTATCCCCGTGTGGTTGCCGGGGGCCCTGTTTGGTCACGGGGCAAAGAATACGGCCACTGCAGATCCCTTTGGAGGGGTAGGCAGAGGGGTAGAATCCCCCCAAATTCATGTTCATTTTATCATTTTTTGTTCATGTTCATTAAAGGTCTTCATCATGATCCCTGCATTGCTTCAGGTGCTATCTCACTCGCATCAAAAGAGCAGTGGCAGAAAAACAATAACGTGGCTCCAGTGTAAATGGAGTTTCTACGATAGAATTTGCAGCAACTCTGCAGTTCAGGGTCAGAAGGTTCTAGGCCCATTTTCCATATTTTATCTCGATGTACATGGAAGATGAGCCTGGCATGTTCATGCCTTTTAGGCGCCATATAACCTTTTCATGTGTTGGTGCGCCTTAAAACCCCAATTCAGTTATATTGTGGTTAATAATAAAAGGAATTTTATATTAGTTTATTCTTCGTATACAAATGTATCTCGTTGCATAATTTTAATATTGGCATGTCAAATTAATCAACACATTTAAATGTTTATTGTGTAACGTCCGCAATATAATAACCAATTCTATTTTATCTAACTTGTTCCACGTAATTCATGAAACAATACAGTTTCGTAATCATCCATAGGTGTATGTCTCGCCCGCCACCAAAGTGGAGTGGGCATAGAGTGTTACACGTGTTCGTTCGTTCGTCCGTACGTACGTACTTACGAAAAGGTTTACATTCAAGTTTTTCGTTAAATCCATTTCACAGATAATGAAAACCGTAGAACTTTCAAACTTCACACATGTTTACAGCTATATGAAAGCAGTATGTCCATTACAAAAGGTATACTGTTTGAACTTCATTATTTTACACTAACTACAGTGAAATCAAGTTTATATAAGGTACATTACTCAGATACCAAAAATGAGACAAATAGTCCTATAGAAATCCCAGCATCCAAACGCAATGGCACCGTAGATCACCAGTGTACCACAAACAAAGAGCAAATTAACGATACAATGAAAAGGACAATACACAACATGACGAGTGGTGAAGACATGGATCTCGGCTTGAAACGGTCAATAGGCAATATGACCCACTGGTTAGCTTAAATCGATTTTAAGTAAACACAACCTCGCTATAATTCTGTCTTCATCGCTCAAATTGACAAGACGGTGTTAACAAAAGTACATCCCATCAAAAGGAAAAAGTAGATATAAAAATCGAACAGGAAAAGTAGCATTCAAGGACGATAGTCAACCATAAACACATACAGAAACAAAGAACAACTATATTAAAAGATGAAGAAAAGGCATGATAAGACATCAAGGGTTGACAATAGGGATACCGCCTAGGAAAGGTCAGTGGCAAAAAAGGCCGCTGGGGGTTTAATCCAGGTTCTAGGGTGCACCATCCTAAAGTCAACTCCTGAGAAATTAGGAAACTACACACGAGAAGTGTGAAAACTTTATATTTTCACGAATGCGAAGCATGAATGAAAATACTAAAGTTTGATCACTTCGAGATGAAATAAAATAAGTTATTCACGACAAAACAACACATTTTCTTTTTATTTTATGCTTTATAATCAAAGTATATTGCAGTATGCAGAAAAATAATTGACGACGTCATTGGCTTGGTGATAGGGGGCGTGAGAGGTGTTGCTTCTTTCATTACTTCTCATGAACAGACTCAATACAACCGAGTCAGCTGCTTTATTCTTTTAATTGTGTTTGTTGCTCCCAAAGGATCACCTTTATCAGTATTTATTAGTATGATAAAATTGTTGTTTTCAATTCCCCATTATTTTTGAGCTACTTTACCGATTTCAATAATCTACGACTTATATTTCTTAGTTACGTTATGTCCAATCCAATGATATAACTTGTATAGCAACTTTCTGAAAAAAATGGCCAAATGACATGTTTCACTGTAAATGACAACAATTCTGAAATACTTGACCAGTTTTAAAAAACTATAGCTCATTTCCTTAGTTAGGCCATTTAAAGTCGAATGATATATATTAAACAGATTTTTTTCTAAAAACATATATCTTCTTGATATTGGAAAAAAAGTAGTTCCGGCAGTGAAAAAATAAAAATGTAACTCGTGCTACATCCTGCGGGGAGTATATCTCTCAGATAATTCGTCTTGCTAGGACGTGTAACGATGTGAAGGTTATCAAAATCAAGTTATTACAAGTAATCTTCGTCAGCAAGGTTTTCGTTATAATAAACTACGTAGATATTTCTCAACGTTCTATCGCTGCATCGAAGGCCTGCTGGACAGTGCATGATTCGGAAAGTGTAATCATTGTCACGCCCTTTTTAAATACACTGTATATTTTTCCCCAATAAATGTGAAAAATATAATACGAAGTTATAACATATATTGGAAATCTGATAGTGTACGTTCACGAATCTCTAATATCCAACTAATGGTTGGGTGAATGGTACTTGCCGTCATTTTAGACTATATACGACGGTCGTTGTTATTGGTGGAGGCAACACAGGCCGCTCGGGGTTTAAACCAGGTTATGTGATGCACCAAACCGCACTTTTATCCTATTGTCATCCCAATAAAACGGGGCAGTGTCAATACAGATTTCCCCGCCAAGTTATATTCTTTAAAAACAAGGCAGCATTAATAGGCACTATACATATAACACACAGTTTATCTATTGCAAATTGATAGGGTCTTAACATTTTGTGTTATGTAAAGCATTTTCAGAAGAGATCGTTAGACATTGTATAATATGTCATTGCCACGTCTATCTGTCCGTTAACTTTTAGCTGATAAGTAAGTGTGTATAATAACTTGTAAGTGTTACGTCTACAACAATGAACATCTTCAGCATGCTCCAATGAATACATCTAAAACAGGTCCATAACTCGCTGATGCATAATTTTGGAATTATTAACCTTTTAAAAGAAGTTGCACCCTAGTATATGGTTTAAACCCAAAGTGGTATTTTTAGCCACAGCCAGTTCCAAGGCGGTAGCCCTATTGTCAAGCATTGTGTGTTTGTGATGTCATATCTTGCCTTTCATTTATCTTTATAGTTGTTGTTTGTTTCTGTGTGTGTTTGTGGTTGAGTATCGTCCTTGAATGATACTTTTCCTGTTCGGTTTTATATCTATTCATAAATTACGTTTATCTTTTAAAAGTAGATCAGGGTTACGAGAACAAAACTTTGCAAAGGGTTTCAAAGTTTATGGTAACGGTAGCACTGATGGATAAATGAGCATATTCAAAATGTCAATGAAAAATACAATGTCTAAGATAAAGAGAGATGAAGCCAGCCAGTCAGTAGGCAATAAGACCTACAGGTTAGCTTAATCTTTTGTATGAGTGCATAACCTCAAAACAGTATATATAAATGTACTTCTCATCAAAAGGAAGTCTCTAACAATAAAGTCCGTGAACAAAAGAACTAATCTGACAGTGAAAGCAGTCAGTGTCAGTGAACAAAAGAGCGAATTCGAGGGGAAAGCTCAGTTAGTGTCGGTGAACTGGAGAGCGAGTCCGACGGGAAAAGCATAGTGATCATCGATAAACAGAAGAGATAGTCCGACAGAGAAGGTCTGGTGGCAATTACATTAACAGAACAATGTGACATTATGAGGGCACTGTTAATTCACATGTTTTAATTATAGTCCTATCTTTACCTATTCCTTTGCCAAAATTATACATAGTCCTGAATTATAAATGATGTCCCACATCATATCAGTGTGAGACGATTATTGAGAATAGATTGACAGAAAGTGGCGAGGTATTGGCTATGCGCAATATCAAAAGAGAATCGCGATGGATAAATGTATAGCTTTCACGGAAAAGAGTTCGCATTAGATGGGACAACTTACCTTTGGTGCAGGACTTTACCCAGCAGCTGAATACTAAAAGTCGAACGTTTTGCTTGATCTTAAAGTCTCACGCGACTATTTTTTTTCTCCATAGTGTCCCATTGTTATGCTTTTGTTCGTAACATAGAGATAAACACAATTTATAACATGTCTTTGAGCTTAACATCTTCATTGATCCAATTTCTGCAATATAAATGCAATTAACAAATATCTACCGGTTTCATGTTTTATTTCGTATGTATGTGACCCCTATGCAAAACACGAAATGCATGGACTAGTTAGCTGAATATGTGGTTCTTCGGTCAAACACTTCTGAAATTAGAATAAAACCGCATACTATCAACATGGGATTTTCTGTAACATATGTCCTTTACACTGTAGATGTAGTTTTTTCTAATTATCTACTTGTGTCGCCTACCGTGTGCTTATTTCAGCAAGTACAATCGAACCAATCGAACCAATCAGTTTGAAGACATTGGGTGCAATCCTTCATAAATTATGGAGCAGTTTTTATTATACAGTGTTAAAGTTTGTGAAAAAGGGCATACATCTACATTGGATAACTGATACGGAAGAACTGTATAAAGTTGCATGACCATAGGTCAATATTTTGCCAATTTATGAGCTAGGTTAGGATGCAAGGTAATGTTTTATTAACAGGGACATAACTCTGCCAAAATAAAAATCAGAGTTATTGGACATATGTAAAGACATTCCTTTGGTTAAGATGAAGATGTGTATGAAGTTATGAGCTTGGTTATGTTGCTGGTTAAAGTTTTTGAAAATAGGCATAGCTCTGCTAAAATGAAAGTTATAGTGTTTGTTCATGTGTAATACTAGTATGTGTACTAAGATGCATATATGAGTGAAGTTTCATGAACATAGGTCAAATACTTCATGGCAAGTTATGAACTTGTTTCGGTTGCAGGTTACAGTTGTATAAAACGGAGCATAACTCTGCCGAAATAAAAGTCAGAGTTACTGGTCATGTGTAACACCATTCCGTGGGTTCATATGAAGATGTATGTGGAGTTTCATGAATATAGGTCAAATACTGTTCAAGTTATGCCCTTGGTTAGATTGCAGGTTATATTGTGACGACGGACGAACGAACGACGGACTAAGTGATCCATAAGTGTCTGCCATGCTACGCAGGTGACAAAAATATGTGCCTAAACAGGGAAAAAATATTATTATGTTCTGTTTTCTTCTAATCTCCAGGTCCGTGAGCTTTCACGGGAGATAATACAGGTATGAGAATAAGAGGAGAATTACTGGCTTACAACTATATCTACCTAAATATTATTTACCTTTACTCGAAATAGTAGTTGAAACTGGTTATGTTATAATAATTATAAAACAGCCTAAATGTCAAAATACATGATGACATTTTTTTATTTATTTATTATTATTATTATTAGTTTTTTTTATTTATTTCATTTTTCATAAATCTAAGGGTATCGATACAGTGAAACAGCTCTATTATTGAGAGTTTTGAAAATGGGAAAGAATTATCAAAATCGGAGGATAAATAAAAAAAAGATATGCTCATTTGAAGGTTGTTCTGAAACGGTTTCGGGGACTGCCATTTTGAGAACTATAACGTCATAGTTCCAAATTACCATATATGGAATATTGATAAATATCATTTAAAGCAAAGAAAATCAATGCAATTAAATGCGAAATCCTTTACTAGTCATATAAGTCATTATTGTCATCAAGTATACAAAGAGTTCATACAGTTGATGTCATTTTTCAATAAAAATCAATAAATTTCCATCTTTATAAATATTGCATGTATGGTCATTTAGAACTATGATGTCATAGCTCTCAAAACAGAAACTTCAAATGATCATTTCTTCTTTGTTTGTCATCCGATTTTGATAATTCCTTCACGCTTTTCCATGTTTTTTAGAACTCTCAGATTGTTTGGCTGTGTCTGCTTTAATGCAGTACAAAAGCTTTATTATGAACAACTCAAATTTAAACATGTTAACTGGCCAGTCAGCTAACGCTAAATGGCAAACCAGCTAGATATACGCCACGCGCACCGTACTGAAAACTTCAAACATTAAGGAGAAGTTAATACAATCCAATTCGCTTCGCTCAAACGACCGTTAAAATATTTATATAAAAGGAGTATGAAAAATTAGTATGAGAAATTTGGAAAATGTAATACAGTGTATGTTAAAACAATCAGCATTGATGGTTGCAGAAGTAATAGTCGAAGTGAAAGTGTCTTTGGTAAATTTGTTGTATTGTATAAAAGTAGTCATATTTTGTTTGCTTCTCTGTAATACATGCTAAAAGGCAAGAAGAAGGGGTTTAGGAATATGACTGTCTGAAATTGACATGGTTATTTTGCAGTGTATTATGATCATCCAATTACTTATACCAATATATACGTAAAATATATAAAAATGAAGACTTTGATAACAAATATTCATCCTTCTCACAGAAGAAACATACTTCATAATACATATTCCCTGAACACTCAACCTTGAGTGTTGGGGGAATATGTATTATGAACATACATGCCACTTGTACGGAAAGACCGACACTACACAATTCATATTGACTAACCGTCCGGAACGGACTCGGAGTCTAGCCCTCCAGACTGGAGTTCAACTAATTATCTTTAAAATGAGCAGCTCGATTAAATAAAGATCTACTATTGAACAATATGAAATTTACAAATATAAAAAAATAGGACAGACATACAAATATTCTGAAAATGTTTACAATTCCGAGCGTTCAGACTGGTTATTTTCATAAAGTTGTTTAATTATTGGCTGGACTATTTCATCCAGCTGAAGACGTTGTCTTATAAATTCATACGTTCAGCATCCGCGTGACTTTCTAGCCAATCAGAAGTAACCTTTAACACTTCTTCTATACTTTCACTGTCTTTAGTTGTTAGTTTATCGCCTAATTTATTTGAATCATTCAGTTGATTTTTCAAGGAATATATATATGTTTCCAATTCATTCTTCGCATCTATTCTATCCTTGAGAAGTTTGTCGTTCTCGGCGTATTGTTCCGACTCGTGTATCATCCTGTCAATGTCCGCTTGCGACAGTCTGTTTTGCGTATTTTCAATCTCAATTTTATTTTTCTTTCCTGTCCCTCTGTCCTCTGCAGCAACACGCAAAATCCCGTTCACGTCTACCTCGAAAGAAACTTCTATTTGGGAGATTCCCCTTGAAGCTGGTGAAATTCCAATTAATCGAAATTTCTAGTAGATTGTTGTCCTTAGTCATGGATCGCTCTCCTTAAATCACAAGATAAACAGCTTAATTAATATGGATATGGCACTGCCTTATAGCGAGCTCAACTCATTAAAACAACAACACTGGAATCCAAATGAAAACAATCATCAGCACATTATGGTTATTAGAGCCACCTCAGTGAGAGGCGAAGAATAAAAATTAATCATGAAACTCTGCCCTACTCTTACTACTCTTACTGTCAGAAAGATTGTAATAATTATTTAACATGCAGACAGGATAGCCTTTGGTAGTTTGGACCTTTTATTTACCATCCCCATCAGAAGGACAAAGCCAAGGGAAAATGTCTTGCGCAAGACGCTTGACCTTGAACTTAATTGATGTTCACACCCAATATATTAATGATACGTAACAGTTTTATCTCATTATCTGAAATTGTTGGACAGCTTATTGGAATAAACACCAAAAGTACATCAATATTCACACTGACATTACTTTAATGTGCAAACACACGGTCTTTTGAAAACACATAGGCAAATTAGATTGCGTCCTCATTTTTTTAAGAGCTAATTATGATCTATGAAGTTTCTAGGTCTTTACTCGAAGAAGAAGAAGGGTTTAGGAATATGACTGGACATGAAAACTGCATGACCTTCAATAAAGGACCCATAGATGTGTATGCTACTTACCACATAGACCGTAGAAGAACATTTTTTCTTAAAGTAACGCAAGCACCAAATTTCGCTATAAACCCGCTCTTCCAAACTCTACCCATGTGTTGAGGTCACAAAATGATGCATATATGCTAATTAAAACTGTATATGTATCCACGGGTTCATAAAATACCCGCACATGAATATGTGTGAAATGAATTTAGAGTTGGTAACTTTTTATTCGAAGCTTCAAGCAATAACAAAAATGCGATGTTTTTGGCTGGCCGTTTTTCATGTTGATATTGTATTTCTAGAGTTAGGATTTATATGTTAATTTTATATATACATTATCGCTCGTCGAATTTGAAGGCGGTGTGCATATGTTGTAACATTAGCGTGCTGTTGGCGGGTGAGTGATTTTAAGGGCAATTGAAATAAAACTTAAATCGTTTTTGTTTGTTTGGCGTGTAACGTCATTTTCCAGCACATTTTAGGCTATGTATGACGGTCAACATGTTTTAGTGGTGGAAGCAGACCACTCACTTATTCCTGGTTAGAAGATGCAAGACACATACTGTATACTTTCCGTCGTCCATAAGAATCGACACT
This sequence comes from Cyrtodaria siliqua, assembly GCA_037043455.1. Classification (NCBI taxonomy): domain Eukaryota; kingdom Metazoa; phylum Mollusca; class Bivalvia; order Adapedonta; family Hiatellidae; genus Cyrtodaria; species Cyrtodaria siliqua. The sequence goes on from JAWPHD010024143.1 coordinate 19,700, forward strand.
TAGCTCCCAGTGGATTCAAACCGCAGCGTTGAGATGGTTCCAATGCAGCGTCTTTACCCTCTCAAACACGGATGCGCTACAAAATATCAAATGTTGTCTGGGTAACGTACTCGAACTCACTCACTTCTCACCAATGTCACTAGACGAATGCAGCCGGTTCGCTTCCCCGTCTCTGCATTTTACGCGAAAATGCTAACTTTCCTTATATATAAAAAAGGGGTTTATTTTGTACTATTTTGAGATGGTGGTATTAAATCCAACTGATTCTTGACTAAGTAGCTTGTATGTTTTTTGTTTTCAGCGATAATAGAATTCTATTTTTTGCAATGGTCTCTTGTGGAATGTCATAACTTAATATCAA
>JAWPHD010024144.1:0-20050 GCA_037043455.1 Cyrtodaria siliqua
ATTATACCCCCTGTCATGCCTCGTTTTACCGAGTTTCATTATTATATCACCTGTCAGGCCTCGTTTTACCGAGTTTCATTATTATACTATAGATATAGATCTGTCAGGCCTCATATCGTTTTACCGAGTTTCATTATTATACCACCTGTCGTGCCTCATTTTACAGAGTTTCATTATTATACCACCTGTCGGGCCTCATTTTAACAAGTTTCATTATTATACCACCTGTCAGGCCTCGTTTTACCGAGTTTGATTATTATACCACCTGTCAGGCCTCGTTTTACCGAGTTTCATTATTATACCCCATGTCAGGCCTAGTTTTACTTAGTTTTGTTATTATACCACCTGTCAGGCCTCGTTTTACCGAGTTTCATTATTATTCCACCTATCAGGCCTCGTTTTAACGAGTTCCATTATTATACCCCATGTCAGGCCTCATTTTACTTAGTTCCCTTATTATACCACCTTTCAGGCCTCGTTTTACCGAGTTCCATTATTATACCCCATGTCAGGCCTCATTTTACCGAGTTTCATTATTATACCACCTGTCGGGCCTCAATTTAACAAGTTTCATTATTATACCACCTGTCAGGCCTCGTTTTACCGAGTTTGATTATTATACCACCTGTCAGGCCTCGTTTTACCGAGTTTCATTATTATACCCCATGTCAGGCCTAGTTTTACTTAGTTTTGTTATTATACCACCTGTCAGGCCTCGTTTTACCGAGTTTCATTATTATTCCACCTATCAGGCCTCGTTTTAACGAGTTTCATTATTATACCACCTTTCAGGCCTCATAGTTTCATTATTATACACCCTGTCAGGCCTCGTTTTACCGAGTTCCATTATTATACCACCTGTCTGCCACCTGTCAGGCCTCATTTTACTGAGTTTCATTATTATACCACCTGTCTGCCACCTGTCAGGCCTCATTTTACCGAGTTCCATTATTATACCACCTGTCAGCCACCTGTCAGGCCTCATTTTACTGAGTTTCATTATTATACCACAAGTCAGGCCTCGTTTTACCGAGTTCCATTATTATACCACCTGTCTGCCACCTGTCAGGCCTCATTTTACTAAGTTTCATTATTATACCACCTGTCAGGCCTTGTTTTACCGAGTTTTGTTATTATACCCCCTGTCATGCCTCGTTTTACCGAGTTTCATTATTATATCACCTGTCAGGCCTCGTTTTACCGAGTTTCATTATTATACTATAGATATAGATCTGTCAGGCCTCATATCGTTTTACCGAGTTTCATTATTATACCACCTGTCGTGCCTCATTTTACAGAGTTTCATTATTATACCACCTGTCGGGCCTCATTTTAACAAGTTTCATTATTATACCACCTGTCAGGCCTCGTTTTACCGAGTTTGATTATTATACCACCTGTCAGGCCTCGTTTTACCGAGTTTCATTATTATACCCCATGTCAGGCCTAGTTTTACTTAGTTTTGTTATTATACCACCTGTCAGGCCTCGTTTTACCGAGTTTCATTATTATTCCACCTATCAGGCCTCGTTTTAACGAGTTCCATTATTATACCCCATGTCAGGCCTCATTTTACTTAGTTCCCTTATTATACCACCTTTCAGGCCTCGTTTTACCGAGTTCCATTATTATACCCCATGTCAGGCCTCATTTTACCGAGTTTCATTATTATACCACCTGTCGGGCCTCAATTTAACAAGTTTCATTATTATACCACCTGTCAGGCCTCGTTTTACCGAGTTTGATTATTATACCACCTGTCAGGCCTCGTTTTACCGAGTTTCATTATTATACCCCATGTCAGGCCTAGTTTTACTTAGTTTTGTTATTATACCACCTGTCAGGCCTCGTTTTACCGAGTTTCATTATTATTCCACCTATCAGGCCTCGTTTTAACGAGTTTCATTATTATACCACCTTTCAGGCCTCATAGTTTCATTATTATACACCCTGTCAGGCCTCGTTTTACCGAGTTCCATTATTATACCCCAGGTCAAGCCTCATTTTACCGAGTTTCATTATTATACCACCCGTCAGGCCTTGTTATAGCGAGTTTCATTATTATACCCCCTGTCAGGCCTCGTTTTACCGAGTTTGATTATTATACCACCTGTTAGGCCTCGTTTTATCAATATACCCCAGGTCAGGCCTCATTTTACCGAGTTTCATTATTATACCCCTGTCAGGCCTCGTTTTACCGAGTTTCATTATTATACCCCTGTCAGGCCTCGTTTTACCGAGTTTGATTATTATACCACCTGTCATGCCTCGTTTTACCGAGTTTCATTATTATACCACCTGTCAGCCACCTGTCAGGCCTCATTTTACTGAGTTTCATTATTATACCACCTGTCAGGCCGTGTTTTACCGAGTTTTGTTATTATACCCCCTGTCAGGCCTTGTTTTACCGAGTTTTATTATTATACCACTTGGCAGGCCTCGTTTTACCGAGTTCCATTATTATACCACCTGTCAGGCCTTGTTTTACCGAGTTTCATTATTATACCCCATATCAGGCCTAGTTTTACTTATTTTTGTTATTATACCACCTGTCAGGCCTCGTTTTACAGAGTTTCATTATTATACCACCTGTCAGGCCTCGTTTTACCGAGTTTCATTATTATACCACCTTTCAGGCCTCATAGTTTCATTATTATACACCCTGTCAGTCCTCGTTTTACAGGGTTTCATTATTATACCACCTGTCAGGCCTCGTTGTACCGAGTTTCATTATTATACCACCTGTCAGCCCTCGTTTTGCCGAGTTTCATTATTATACCACCTGTCAGGCCTCGTAGTTTCATTATTATACCCCCTGTCAGGCCTCATTTTACCGAGTTTCATTATTATACCCCAGGTCAAGCCTCATTTTACCGAGTTTCATTATTATACCACCTGTCAGGCCTCGTTATACCGAGTTTCATTATTATACCCCCTGTAAGCCCTTTCTTACCGAGTTTGATTATTATATAATAACCACCTGTCAGGCCTCGTTTTATCAATATACCCCAGGTCAGGCCTCATTTTACCGAGTTTCATTATTATACCACCTGTCAGGCCTCGTAATTTCATTATTATACCCCAGGTCAAGCCTCATTTTACCGAGTTTCATTATTATACCACCTGTCAGGCCTCGTTATAGCGAGTTTCATTATTATACCCCCTGTCAGCCCTTTCTTACCGAGTTTGATTATTATATAATAACCACCTGTCAGGCCTCGTTTTATCAATATACCCCAGGTCAGGCCTCATTTTACCGAGTTTCATTATTATACCACCTGTCAGGCCTCGTAGTTTCATTATTATACCCCAGGTCAAGCCTCATTTTACCGAGTTTCATTATTATACCACCTGTCAGGCCTCGTTATAGCGAGTTTCATTATTATACCCCCTGTCAGCCCTTTCTTACCGAGTTTGATTATTATATAATAACCACCTGTCAGGCCTCGTTTTATCAATATACCCCAGGTCGGGCCTCATTTTACAGAGTTTCATTATTATACCACCTGTCAGGCCTAGTTTTAGTTAGTTCCATTATTATACCACCTTTCAGGCCTTGTTTTACCGAGTTCCATTATTATACCCCATGTCAGGCCTCATTTTAACGAGTTTCATTATTATACCACCTGTCGGGCCTCATTTTAACAAGTTTCATTATTATACCACTTGTCAGGCCTCGTTTTACCGAGTTTGATTATTATACCACCTGTCAGGCCTCGTTTTACCGAGTTTCATTATTATACCCCATGTCAGGCCTAGTTTTACTTAGTTTTGTTATTATAACACCTGTCAGGCCTCGTTTCACCGAGTTTCATTATTATTCCACCTGTCAGGCCTCGTTTTACCGAATTTCATTATTATTCCACCTGTCAGGCCTCATAGTTTCATTATTATACACCCTGTCAGTCCTCGTTTTACAGGGTTTCATTATTATATCACCTGTCAGGCCTCGTTGTACCGAGTTTCATTATTAAACCCCATGTCAGGCCTAGTTTTACTTAGTTTTGTTATTATACCACCTGTCAGGCCTCGTTTTACCGAGTTTCATTATTATTCCACCTGTCAGGCCTCGTTTTACCGAGTTTCATTATTATTCCACCTGTCAGACCTCATAGTTTCATTATTATACACCCTGTCAGTCCTCGTTTTACAGGGTTTCATTATTATACCACCTGTCAGGCCTCGTTTTACCGAGTTTCATTATTATACCACCTGTCAGCCCTCGTTTTACCGAGTTTCATTATTATACCACCTGTCAGGCCTCGTAGTTTCATTATTATACTCCCTGTCAGGCCTCGTTTTACCGAGTTCCATTATTATACCCCAGGTCAAGCCTCATTTTACCGAGTTTCATTATTATACCACCTGTCAGGCCTCGTTATAGCGAGTTTCATTATTATACCCCCTGTCAGGCCTCGTTTTACCGAGTTTGATTATTATACTACCTGTTAGGCCTGGTTTTATCAATATACCCCAGGTCAGGCCTCATTTTACCGAGTTTCATTATTATACCCCCTGTCAGGCCTCGTTTTACCGAGTTTCATTTTCATACCCCTGTCAGGCCTCGTTTTACCGAGTTTGATTATTATACCACCTGTCATGCCTCGTTTTACCGAGTTTCATTATTATACCACCTGTCAGGCCTCGTTTTACCGAGTTCCATTATTATACCACCTGTCAGCCACCTGTCAGGCCTCATTTTACTGAGTTTCATTATTATACCACAAGTCAGGCCTCGTTTTACCGAGTTCCATTATTATACCACCTGTCTGCCACCTGTCAGGCCTCATTTTACTGAGTTTCATTATTATACCACCTGTCAGGCCTTGGTTTACCGAGTTTTGTTATTATACCCCCTGTCAGGCCTCGTTTTACCGAGTTTTATTATTATAACACTTGGCAGGCCTCGTTTTACCGAGTTCCATTATTATACCACCTGTCAGGCCTCGTTTTACCGAGTTTCATTATTATACCCCATGTCAGGCCTAGTTTTACTTAGTTTTGTTATTATACCACCTGTCAGGCCTCGTTTTACCGAGTTTCCTTATTATACCACCTGTCAGGCCTCGTTTTACCGAGTTTCATTATTATACCACCTTTCAGGCCTCATAGTTTCATTATTATACACCCTGTCAGTCCTCGTTTTACAGGGTTTCATTATTATACCACCTGTCAGGCCTCGTTTTACCGAGTTTCATTATTATACCACCTGTCAGCCCTCGTTTTGCCGAGTTTCATTATTATACCACCTGTCAGGCCTCGTAGTTTCATTATTATACCCCCTGTCAGGCCTCGTTTTACCGAGTTTCATTATTATACCCCAGGTCAAGCCTCATTTTACCGAGTTTAATTATTATACCACCTGTCAGGCCTCGTTATAGCGAGTTTCATTATTATACCCCCTGTCAGCCCTTTCTTACCGAGTTTGATTATTATACCACCTGTCAGGCCTCGTTTTATCAATATACCCCAGGTCAGGCCTCATTTTACCGAGTTTCATTATTATACCACCTGTCAGGCCTCGTTATACCGAGTTTCATTATTATACCCCCTGTCAGGCCTCGTTTTACCGAGTTTGATTATTATACCCCTGTCAGGCCTCGTTTTACCGAGTTTGATTATTATACCCCCTGTCAGGCCTCGTTTTACCGAGTTTCATTATTATACCACCTGTCAGGCCTCGTTTTACCGAGTTTCATTATTATACCACCTTTCAGGCCTCATAGTTTCATTATTATACACCCTGTCAGTCCTCGTTTTACAGGGTTTCATTATTATACCACCTGTCAGGCCTCGTTTTACCGAGTTTCATTATTATACCACCTGTCAGCCCTCGTTTTGCCGAGTTTCATTATTATACCACCTGTCAGGCCTCGTAGTTTCATTATTATACCCCCTGTCAGGCCTCGTTTTACCGAGTTTCATTATTATACCCCAGGTCAAGCCTCATTTTACCGAGTTTAATTATTATACCACCTGTCAGGCCTCGTTATAGCGAGTTTCATTATTATACCCCCTGTCAGCCCTTTCTTACCGAGTTTGATTATTATACCACCTGTCAGGCCTCGTTTTATCAATATACCCCAGGTCAGGCCTCATTTTACCGAGTTTCATTATTATACCACCTGTCAGGCCTCGTTATACCGAGTTTCATTATTATACCCCCTGTCAGGCCTCGTTTTACCGAGTTTGATTATTATACCCCTGTCAGGCCTCGTTTTACCGAGTTTGATTATTATACCCCCTGTCAGGCCTCGTTTTACCGAGTTTCATTATTATACCACCTGTCAGGCCTCGTTTTACCAAGTTCCAGTATTATACCACCTGTCAGCCACCTGTCAGGCCTCATTTTACTGAGTTTCATTATTATACCACAAGTCAGGCCTCGTTTTACCGAGTTCCATTATTATACCACCTGTCTGCCACCTGTCAGGCCTCATTTTACTGAGTTTCATTATTATACCACCTGTCAGGCCTTGTTTTACCGAGTTTTGTTATTATACCCCCTGTCAGGCCTCGTTTTACCGATTTTTATTATTATACCACTTGCCTGTCAGGCCTTATTTTACTGAGTTTCATTATTAGACCATCTGTCAGGCACTTTTACCGGATTTCGTTATTATACCACCTGTCAGGCCTCATTTTACCGAGTTTCATTATTATACCACCTGTCAGGCCTCGTTTTACCGAGTTTCAATATTATACCCCCTGTCAGGCCTCGTTTTACCGATTTCCATTATTATACCACCTGTCAAGCCTCGTTTTACCGAGTTTTATTATTATACCACCTGGCAGGCCTCGTTTTACCGAGTTACATTATTATACCACCTGTCAGGCCTCGTTTTACTGAGTTTCATTATTAGACCATCTGTCAGGCACGTTTTACCGGATTTCGTTATTATACCACCTGTCAGACCTCGACCGAGTTTCATTATTATACCACTTGTGAGGCCTCGTTTTACCGAGTTTCATTATTATACCACTTGTGAGGCCTCGTTTTATCGAGTTTCATTATTATACTACCTTTCAGGCCTCCTTTTACCTAGTTTCATTATTATACCTCCTGTCAGGCCTCGCTTTACTGGCTTTCATTATTATACCACCTGTCAGGCCTCATTTTACCAAGTTTCTTTATTATACCACCTGTCAGGCCTCGTTTTACTGGTTTTCATTATTATACCACGTGTCAGGCCTCATTTTACCGAGTTTCAATATTATACCACCTGTCAGGCCTCGTTTTGCAGAGTTTCATTATTATACCACCTGTCAGGCCTCGTTTTACCGAGTTTCGTTATTATACCACCTGTCAGGCCTCATTTTACCGAGTTTGATTATTATAAAACCTGTCAGGCCTCATTTTACTGGGCGATATGAGCAAAAGTAATCGCCCTTGATCAATTGATCTTGTTTTTGCCACACTTGATAGCAAAGTTCAAGTCGGCGTAATTTTGGGGATGCAAATTATCCATAATATGAATAACAAGCATGAAGAATTGCAGGGCAGTCGTAGTCCCCCACCCGCCCAGACAAACATTTTCCAGACATTTTCTATGATGGAGGTCAAAGATCAAGGTCAAGGTCACAATAACCTTATTTTGGTACGCGACACACTGCTATCCCAAGATGTATTCACATACCAAGTTTGGTATCTATAAGTGTTATAGTATTGAAAATACGGTCCGGACAAGCAATTTCTATGACAGAGGTCACAGGTCAAGGTCACAATGACCTTATTTTTGTACGCGACACATCGTTATCCCAAGATGTATTCACATACCAAGTTTGGTATCTCTAAGTGTTATAGTATTGAAAATACGATCCGGACAAGCATTTTCTATGACAGAGGTAACAGTTCGAGGTCACAGTTTAGTCAAATATTAACAGAACATGCAAGAAAAAAGAAACAAAACAAAATTAAAAAAATAAATTTAAAAAAAAAAAATAAAAAAATTGTTTGGGTCGGCGGATTTGCCGTGGGTCGGTCGCAAACTGCAAACAAACAATATTTTAATTTAGGCCTTATTTTGGTACGCGACACACCGCTATCCCAAGATGTATCCACATCTCTAAGTGTTATAGTATTGAAAATACAGTCCGGACAAGCATTTTCTATGACAAGAGGTCACAGGTCAAGGTCACAGTGACCTTATTTTGGTATGCGACACATCGCTATCCCAAGATGTATTCACATACCAAGTTTGGTATAGTGTTATAGTATTGAAAATACGATCTGGACAAGCATTTTCTATGACAGAGTTCACAGGTCAAGGTCAAGATCACAGTGACCTTATTTTGGTACGCGACACACCGCTATCCCAAGATGTACAGTTGCTGCCACGCGAATTACGACTAACCACACTCAACGCGGAGATTTTATCTCACTGCGAACACACTTATTTTGTCCCCGCGATCGGCGGACAGTCCACTCAACGCGGGGACAATCACTTGTGACCACCGCGACACAATCACCATGATTCGCCGTGATTCGTTTTGATTCGCACTCTGCTTTATCCGGTGTGAAATCGCAGGCCATCACCGCGATTTACCTTCAGTATCAATGTACACTTTTGCAGTCAATTTAATGCATTATTATTCAATAACTATTAAAAAATCGAAGCAGAAGACAATTTTATTTTTGTTTTCGGAAAATTCAAATGCCCGGATAATGTATTCATGATAGTTATATGGCGGTTTCTATTACCGACTTCGCGGTGACTGAACATAAAATTCAATTAGTAATTCTTATACTGGAAATTATATTTTTAATTAATCGTTATTTGTAACACATTTTACTATTCTGCTGTTGATCATAATACATCGATGGGTTCTTTAGTCAGAAATAATCCGAAAAAATTGAAAAGAATTCCGGGTCATCAACCTGTTATTAGTGCCGCCTTGTTAATAGGTACACACATCGCAAAGGATTGTGGGTAGCCAGTTGATGTCCGGTGAAGAGAAATGCGACTTTTGGACAACAAAAACGAAAAAAACGTGTTATTAAATGCATTAAAGTTTGAAATATGTATTGCTTTCAAAATTTATTCATTGTATTTATCAGTTTAATTACATTTTTTATTAATCCCTGCTCTAATTTCCCCTGCATTCCCCCGCTAACCTGTCACAGAATCGCTGTGATTTCTTTCTTTTGAGACTGAATTTTGCAATCGCGGCGATTTTTACGTTCGCGGGGAATCCTAGCGATATTTCGGGTGACAGTCCGCGGTACGATCGCAGGGATTTGTGACTTCAATTGAAAAACGGCCGCGGGGATGCTGCGAAAAAGTTGTAATCCGTGTGGCAGCAACTGTATCCAAGTTTGGTATCTCAAAGTCTTATAGTATTGAAAATATGGCCCGGACAAGCATTCGGACGAACGGACAGAAGGACGGACGGAAGGACTTTCTATGACAGAGGTCACAGGTCAAGGTCACAGTGACCGTATTTTTGTACGTGACACACCGCTATCCCAAGATGTATCCACATTCCAAGTTTGGTATCTCAGAGTCTTATAGTACTGAAAATATGGCCCGGACAAGCATTCGGACGGAAGGACGGACGGAATGACGAGGTGCAAACCTATAGTCCCCACCAGGACCGGTGGGGGACTAATAAGTAGCTGGCATGTGGTCATCATTACCATTATATACAGTCACATCGCTCTGATTCCCAGGAGGTTGTCAATAATTTATAGTTACGTACAGAATAAGTCACTTGAATATACAAGAAAATGACATCACATTGACTGTCACAATCACTTTTATCAAGCAACGGATTCGCTCGAAACAATTGTGTCAGTCAATGAGCGTATCCGTCGATTATTGACCAGGTTTAAACTTGTTAATATGAAAGTATGTATGTATGGGGTTTAACGTCACTTTTACCAATCTCTCAATCATATATCAACGTTGTGTACTTGTGGCACTGAACTTAGTGCTCAAATTTATAGTGCTGCCACACTGTAATAATACGCCGTAGTCCCGTTATACTGACACAGGGCCGACCAGAAGTACCCTTTATATGCTGACCGCCCAGCAAGGGAGCTACTAGTACCATCTGTACCATTAAGCCACTGCCATGCAAAGTTTGTTAAAACCAGTTCTTCCAGTCAATACTTTTAAGTAAAAAGAAACAAATTAGAATCACTACCAAAAATGTTTCAGCGAGTTACCCGAAACAAACGGGGCCGACCAGTCCAGGCACTATCCTTTATGTGATGAACATCAATCAAGGCGAGTTACTAGTACATGTAGGTACCAGTTGTTGTCCCTGCCAGTATCAAACCCACTTCCTCCCACAAGCGAGGTCAATACTCCAGAGCTGTAGATAAGCCGAGTTTTTGAGTATTTTTCTCATGCTTCTTTTTTAAAAATCATGAGTATTATATTTGTATTTACTGTGTCCTGTGGAACAGATTATTCCATATTTACATGAAGAAAACTGTTCCAAGCATGTGTTTAATATTAAGGTCATACTGTCAGTGTGTTTCTTTTGTTTTTACTTAACTTCCATTTAATAAGAATATAATGTAGATGTTTTTTTAAAAGGTATTAATTCACATCCATTTTGAAGCATGAACTATTTAAAGCAATTGTTTACTCTGGACTTGTTTCTTTTACTCATTCATTTTGAATCTGATGAGTAAATACTCATTGCAGTCAAAAATTATCTACAGCTCTGGATACTCTATGCCACTGCCAAGGTTCAAAAATGTTATGTAGTAGATGTAGTTTTTGATTAATTATTTTTCCTTTGTACTAAATCAGAACGGCATATACCACATGAATTGCTGTCTGACTTTAAGACGACATTCTGTCAATTAGGCTGTCGTTCTGTCGGCAGTTGAACGTGATTTATACATTGTAATATATAACTTATATTTTCTTTTTATAGCTTTACTAAGATAAAATTGGACTCGAAGACAAAATTTCACTCCTGAAGAAAAGCGTGTCATTTATCCCGATGTATTTTCTTTTTATAGTTTTACCAAGCCAAATTGGACCCAAAACAAAATTTCACGCCTGAAGAAAAGCGTGTCATTTATCCTGATGTTGTAATTACCGTCCACATTCACCGACCAGTCAAAATCAAGAACAAGCACATGTATGACGACATGGGCAGGTCAGAACAGGTAAAACATATACCCGTCATTTAAACGTAAAAATCAGTAGAATTAGAAATGAAAGCTATGATAATTGTGGTTTGTTTAGTGTTTGACACTATTTTTCAGCACATTTTAGGGGCTATGTATAACGGTCGATTTTAAGTGATGGAGGTCACTTTAAACCAGTACTGTATACATTCCACAGTCTGTAAGAATCAACACTTTCTCACTTTCAAGTCTAACTCTCAATGGGAATTAAACTCGCAGCAATGAGAGGCGAGCAGGTTTCAAATGCAGCATCTTTACCCTCTCGATCATTGAAACTCTTATTTGTGGTTAAAAAAAAAAGGATCTTTAAAAGAAGTGCTCGGTTTCTCTTTTCAGTTTACCCCCTCCAATACAATGCTGGTATTAGGAAGACAGAAGTTGACAGACCTGAGGGATCTGGTGCGATGTATTCATGACCTCACCGTTGCAGGTGACCTAAGTGAGAACCCCGACGCGGATTGCCAGAATTATGCCAAGGTAATTTGTTTTTCATATTTTCTTAAAAGCTTCCGAAGTAATCAGATGGATCTAGTAAGGATTACTTACTCGGGGACAAACTGGATGCAGTGCTAGTATTGTGCAAATATTTGTGTTTGTAATATTTTGTGATTTTCTGCAGGTTCACTGTGGAATCATTTTGTTTTGGGGGAATTAAATGTTGCGATTCTTTACAAAATGACAATTTTGAGGGGACGTAAATTCACACTTTTCTTATCTTGAATTTTTTTTTCAAAGCTTTATTCATAAAATGTGTCCCTGATTGTGCGGGAACGTCCTGTATAAATTATGTAGTTACGGCCTCGTTTAGGTAGACCTGTCTGACATTACGTCACACGTTTCATGTCGCATTCAACTTGTCCAATTAACCACGGGTCAGTAAACAATAAACACAGTCGATCGGCTGGGATTATGTCCGACACCGTTGCACAACCTTGCTATTCATTTCCTGTTTAATATGGGTAGTCGGTCATGCGTACGACTCAAGTTTGACTGGTTATCAATTCGTTACTCGTTTTTTATGGCCTGTATGGTAATAGGATTATACCCGTCTTTATTTCCGCCAATAACACTGAGTGTCATTGGAAAAATATAAATGCAACCGATAATTTTTCTTGCTTTCAATACACGATTTTTGTCATGTGTTGACTGTTCTGCCCATTTTTAGTATACACTACTCAACTTTTATAATCGGTCACTTTTCAAAGAATTATATATTTTTTAATAATTCATATTTTCATTTGAAATTTTAACGTGTTGTTTAACAAATATTGCTAGCGATTTATTAAACTTAATCTGCCTTGATTGGACTAAAACCTTGTTGATAAACTTAATAAAATATTGGTAAGTGTTTCGGTGATTTTCAGTTTTTAGCTCAACTGATCAGAGATCAGCGGAGCTTATGCCGTGGTGCGGTGTCCGTCGTCCGTCCGTCTGTCCGTCTGTCCGTCCGTCCGTCTGTCCGTCTGTCTGTCCGTAAACTTTTATTTGTAGCGACTTCACAGCTGAAACTACTGGATGGATATTCATGAAACTTTACAGAAATGTTGCCCATAAAGTCTAGTTGATCCTAGCAAAAATTCATGTTGATGTGAAATCCAAGATGGCCGCCAAAGCTAAAAATAGAGTTTTAAAATACAAGTTTGTAGCGACTTCTTCTTGAAAACTATAAGTGATATTGATATGGGACTTTTTCTAAAATGATCAGCATGACATGATGTTGATCCTAGTCAAAAATCGTTTTGATTCAACGTTAAACATGGCTGCCAGCGGCCATCTTTGTTTACATAGAGTTATATAGTAAAAACTTGTAGCGACTTCTTCTCTGAAACTACTTGGCGGATTGTCATGAAACTTTACAGGAATGTTGCTCTTGATGTCTAATTGATCCTAGAAAAATTTCAGGTCGGCCGGAAATTCAAGATGGCCGTCACAGCTAAAAATAGATTTTTAAAAAATAAGTTTGTAGCGACTACTTCTTGAAAACTATAAGTGATATTGATATGGGACTTTTTCTAAAATGATCAGCATTACATGATGTTGATCCTAGTCAAAAATCGTTTTGATTCAACGTTAAACATGGCTGCCAGCGGCCATCTTTGTTTACATAGAGTTATATAGTAAAAACTTGTAGCGACTACTCCTCTGAAACTACTTGGCGGATTGTCATGAAACTTTACAGGAATGTTGCTCTTGATGTCTAATTGATCCTATCAAAATTTCAGGTCGGCCGGAAATTCAAGATGGCCGTCACAGCTAAAAATAGATTTTTAAAAAATAAGTTTGTAGCGACTACTTCTTGAAAACTATAAGTGATATTGATATGGGACTTTTTCTAAAATGATCAGCATGACATGATGTAGATCCTTGTGGAAAATTATTTTGATTCGACGTTAAACATGGCTGCCAGTGGCCATCTTTGGTTACATAGAGTTATATAGTAAAAACTTGTAGCGACTACTCCTCTGAAACTACTTGACGGATGTTCATGAAACTTCACAGGAATGTTGCTCTTGATGTCTAGTTGATCCTAGAAAAATTTCAGGTCGGCCGGAAATTCAAGATGGCCGCCACAGCTAAAAATAGATTTAAAATAAATAAATTTGTAGCGACTACTACCCAAAAACAATAAGAGATATTGATATGGGACTTTTTCTAAAATGATCAGTATGACATGATGTTGGTCCTTGTCGAAAATCGTTTTGATTTGACCTTAAACATGGCTGCTTTGTTTACATAGAGTTATATAATGAAAACTTGTAGCGACTACTTCTTTGAAACTACCTGACGGATTTTCATGAAACTTTACAGGAATGTTGCTCTTAATGTCTTATTGATCTTAGCAAAATTTCAGGTCGGCCTGAAATTCAAGATGGCCGCCACGGTTAAAAATAGATTTTCAAAAAACAAGTCTGTAGCGACTACTTCCTGAAATCAAAATCAATCAGTAGAGCTTCAAGGTCATTGACCTCTTGTTAGTATTCGTGTTATTTTCAAAAAAACTGGATGACCGATTATAAAAGTTGAGTAGTTTATTTGTTGATAAAATTCATTGACAACACCGCCATTGCCGAGCAAATTGTACTAAGAACGCTCGGTAAATGATAACGATAACAAACAATAAATTCATTCATGAACGATTTACTAGTGCACAACTGCGAATGAAAACACCGGCATAGTCTACTAGCATAATTGCAAAGGTTTAAACAAAAACTCAATTTTTTTATTATCAAAACATCAAAAATTATCAAACTAAATGTTAAATAAATATCTTATCTGACAACTACAAACAACCTGTTTCAATAGCTATTAAAATAATCATTGATAAAACTGCAACACATACGCATATTGGGAACTAATTTTTAGGCCGTTTTTGTACACATACTAGTAATTCAAACTCTTGAACATTTAAAATCGTGGGGATTTGATTTCGTGGTTCGGATCAACCACAAAACCACAAAATAAGCAAGATTAAATTAAATCCCCCACGAAATATAATGATTTCACAGGATTTATTTTGTATGCACTCCTGTTGTGTAAAGCTTCTGGGCCTGGTTTTACCAATTTGTTTGTATTCTTTACAAAGATTAAACATTATTACATGCATAGTTTTCTATTTATAATTAAACTTAATGTTTGTTATTATTACCATAAATTTGTAATTAATCATTTTATAAAACTTGCAGGATCTGTTCAAGTCTGGGTTCTTCTTTATTGAAGATGTGTTTTACAATGACATGAGGGAGGAGGACTCCAGGGACTATAGCCAGTAGGTATTCAGTTTTGCTTCTTTATTGAAGATGTGTTTTACAGTGACATGAGGGAGGAGGACGCCAGGGACTATAGCCAGTAGGTATTCAGTTTTGCTTCTTTATTGAAGATGTGTTTTACAATGACACGAGGGAGGAGGACGCCAGGGACTATAGCCAGTAGGTATTCAGTTTTGCTTCTTTATTGAAAATGTGTTTTACAATGACATGAGGGAGGAGGACGCCAGGGACTATAGCCAGTAGGTATTCATTTATGCTTCTTTATTGAAGATGAGTTTTACAATGACATGAGGGAGGAGGACGCCAGGGACTATAGCCAGTAGGTATTCAGTTTTGCTTCTTTATTGAAGATGTGTTTTACAATGACATGAGGGAGGAGGACGCCAGGGACTATAACCAGTATGTATTCATTTATGCTTCTTTATTGAAGATGTGTTTTACAATGACATGAGGGAGGAGGACGCCAGGGACTATAGCCAGTATGTATTCATTTTTGCTTGTTTTGTCAGCAGACGCAACTGCAAGGGTTGTGATTCGAGCATTTAAAAGTGCTACAATACAGTATTTTTATCTTAATCAAAGGAATGTTGTTACTTATGTCCAATGACTTTCATTTTGGCAGAGTTATGCCCCTTTTCATAAAACTTTAAATGCAACCTAACCAAGCTCATAACTTGGCAAAATATTGACCTATGGTCATGAAACGTTGTACAGTTCTTCCTTATCAATTATCTAATGCAGATTTTCGCCCCGTTTCATTAACTTTAACACTTTAAAAAAAAATGCTCGATAATTCATGAAGGATTGCACCCATGTCTTCAAACTTTATAGTTAGATTTTACTTCCTGTAGTAAGCACATGGCAGGTGACACAAGTGTTCCGTGGAACATCCTTCTAGTGATTTTAAAAGATAATATCATATCACCTCTGTAATGACAAACTTCATGGGTGGTAAGGTTTAATGTCTTCAAACATTCCATATAAAGAATATCTGAGCTTGTTATGACATAATCCCCTGGGGTTTATAACCCTTAACATGCTACATATATATAATGAACTTTCCTTTCTTTGAATAAAAACCATACCATTTATGTGACAAAGGGGTGTTTTGGGGAAAATGACAGATCAGCAGCCAGACATTGTAAACCCTGATCAGCCTGCGAGTTACTCGCAGGCTGATCTGAGTTTACAATGGATGCAAAGGCTATTATAGTCGTGCTTAGTGGGTTAAGGGTTAATCCAGTACTTTTATATGTATGTATACGTGTATATGTTATGAGTTCCTCTAGATGGAGGATACGTGTGCTGTGATGCGCTATATGCTATATCTGTGTGCGTTAAAACGGTTCTTTTTTAGGAAGAGGCTGCATAAGTTCAATTTGTGTGCGTCTCATTATAGCTAGGCGCACCTGCCGTTATTCATCTTAAATTGTCTGTTCTTGGTTGTTCGCAAATATTATCTCCCTTTATATTCCTATCAATTTATTTATACAGAGTTATTCGAGACTGGGCGAACGAGCCAGGCAGAAAAATGGGCCCTTATAACGCGAAGGCCATGGAAGAGACAACGTTTCTAGATCTGACCTTGAGACTGGGGCAGCCATACCTCTACATGCACCAGGGTGACTGCGAACACTTGATTATATTTAGTGACATCAGGTACTACGGTACAGTTAAGTCTTATTCTAACACACATGACAAATATCCTGTAATCCGATTGGTTGATGTTCAAACATTCTAGACTTAAATAGTGTATAAACCATCACAGATCCATCAAGTAATGGTAAACCCTCAAAAACATGACGTCATTACATTTTATTTCAATTCGTTTGTGAATGCAAATCGTGTTTAATTGCTCCGTTAACCCGTCACCATTAAACAAAATTTGCGACCATTAAACGACTGATATACTGTCGCAAAATTTCATATACAGTTAACCCTATATTTACACCTTCCATGTTTAATCATAATGCCTGTATTTCCTGGTTCACTACAAACTCACCAACCCTATATATCTCCACAATGTATCCATGTGACATGTTTAATCATAATGCCTGTATTTCCTGGTTCACTACAAACTCACCAACCCTATATATCTCCACAATGTATCCATGTGACATGTTTAATCATAATGCCTGTATTTCCTGGTTCACTACAAACTCACCAACCCTATATATCTCCACAATGTATCCATGTGACATGTTTAATCATAATGCCTTTATTTCCTGGTTCACTACAAACTCAACAACCCTATATATCTCCACAATGTATCCATGTGACATGTTTAATCATAATGCCTTTATTTCCTGGTTCACTACAAACTCACCAACCCTATATATCTCCACAATGTATCCATGTGACATGTTTAATTATAATGCCTTTATTTCCTGGTTCACTACAAACTCAACAACCCTATATATCTCCACAATGTATCCATGTGACATGTTTAATTATAATGCCTTTATTTCCTGGTTCACTACAAACTCACCAACCCTATATATCTCCACAATGTATCCATGTGACATGTTTAATTATAATGCCTTTATTTCCTGGTTCACTACAAACTCAACAACCCTATATATCTCCACAATGTATCCATGTGACATGTTTAATCATAATGCCTGTATTTCCTGGTTCACTACAAACTCACCAACCCTATATATCTCCACAATGTATCCATGTGACATGTTTAATCATAATGCCTGTATTTCCTGGTTCACTACAAACTCACCAACCCTATATATCTCCACAATGTATCCATGTGACATGTTTAATCATAATGCCTTTATTTCCTGGTTCACTTCAAACTCACCAACCCTATATATCTCCACAATGTATCCATGTGACATGTTTAATCATAATGCCTTTATTTCCTGGTTCACTACAAACTCACCAACCCTATATATCTCCACAATGTATCCATGTGACATGTTTAATCATAATGTTTGTATTTCCTGGTTCACTACAAACTCAACAACCCTATATATTTCCACAATGTATCCATGTGACATGTTTAATCATAATGCCTTTATTTCCTGGTTCACTACAAACTCACCAACCCTATATATCTCCACAATGTATCCATGTGACATGTTTAATCATAATGCTTGTATTTCCTGGTTCACTACAAACTCAACAACACTATATATCTCCACAATGTATCCATGTGACATGTTTAATCATAATTCTTGTATTTCATAATGCCTGTATTTCCTGGTTCACTACAAACTCAACAACACTATATATCTCCACAATGTGCTTGAAATTCAAAATGACTATTGGCACTGTCCTTTAAAATTAGCACGCTCCTTTAAATATCAAGGCGGTGCTTATATTTTGCTAATTGGTATTTGAAATAACCCTTACAGAGCCCCTCTATCGGTGTTACTCGCCAGATTGTGTACACCAATACACCTACCCAAATAACAAGTTTCTCGCTTCAGGGGTAGTGGGAAATCATGTCGGCGACCTCCCAATCATCCCTTTGCCAAATGCGTTGCCCTGGAATGTTTTGCGAGAAGAATGCGAACTTTTTAATACACTCAAAGCACTCGTTTATTAATGCGATTCGATGAGGTATTCAGTGTATTTCATTGATAAAGTATGAAAAATAAACTTATATGGATGTGCATCTTTCCCCCAAAAGAGTTACAAAACTTAGCGATATGCTTCTTTTTCCCAAACAAATTGTAAATCATAACAATGAGCAGCCCTGGATTGTTTTGCGAGAAAATGCAAACTTTTTTAATACACTCGAAGAACTCGTTTATTAATGCGATTGGATGAGGTATTCAGTGTTTTTCACTGATAAAGTATGAAATTAAACATATATGGATGTGTATCTTTCCCAAAAAGCGTTACAAAACTTAGGGATATGCTTCTTTTTTCATATCTCACTGGTTTTCGCGATTCCAAAAAAGGACAAGATATTTAGTTCTGAATGTTTAATTGATATACATGTACAAGCCTTACATTACTTCATAAATGTTCAAAAATACACTAAGTGGACTTAAATGTTGGGCAAGGCATTGCCTTTTTGAAAATACTCTTGCTCTGAGGCTGAGGAAGTGGATTTTAAAAATATTTCCAAAAAACATTTTTAAAACAGTCAGTAGCACTGAGAGTGCCTTCTAATTAAAATAAGGCATTAATTTTACAACTAAAACATTCTGAGAGTAGATGGTGTATCTTAGAATTATATATAAAAAAAAGAAAGGGTGGGGAGTAGACGCCCGTGCCAGCACCTGAATTTCCTGGTTCACTCTACAAACTCATCAACACTATATATCTCCACAATGTATTCATGTGACTTTGAACGCATTTGCAGCAAGACATTCCAAAAGCAGGCCAGCAAGTCCGCCAAGGATCTGCAAAAGCCTTTAAGCTTCATTAAAATTAATAATTAGGTCAAAGTACTGCCCATTTGTCATTCTGATCGAATACATATCCATCACACCTAGTTCGGCTCCATTTCCAAGTTATCTTGTAAGCCTTAGACTCTTCAAACTTCATACAGATACATCTAGATAAGTATACACATTCTTACCAAATGTAGGTCACCATGACAACCTTGACCTACTTTTACACTTTGTCAGTTCCAGATCTCTCTTTAGGTCCGTTTCCAATTCAGGATTAGCCTAGACCTTTTAAACTTTTTATACACAAACATAAAGATAGGTACAATACATTTATTCGAAGAATAAGAAAATAACATGACCTACTTGTAACAATTTGGTTTCAATTAAGGTTTTTCATTCGGTTTCGTTTTTAAGTCATTGATAGCCCTAAAGTTTTCAAATTTTATGTAGATTAATGCCAGTCATTCTTCTCAAAAGTAGGTTACCATTATTGTCGTCTGACCTAAATCTAAAAACTAGGTCACATTGACCTGCTTTTTTTTGAGTCGTCATGCTGGAATCGTGTATGTATATACTGCAATTTCTGAATATGGACTTTTTAAAAAGGGTGAGGAGCTTTACCGTTTTCGGCAATGTAGTCCCCTTTAACTGCCTCAAATACAACTTAATTTGATAAGGTGACTGACATGAACGTTATGTATACCGAGTAATATAACTACTGATTGTGAAATAATGAAATAATTGTAATTGTATACAGTATAAACGTGTCTTTTTCA
>JAWPHD010024145.1:0-20045 GCA_037043455.1 Cyrtodaria siliqua
AATATCGAACTCAGAGCTAGCTCGAAATTCAAACCCTGCTTTGTATTATAAATGCCTTGTTGTATGTTTTTGAAACGAATATCGATCTCACAGCCAGCTCGAAATTCAAACCCAGCTCTGTATTCAAAATGCCTTGTTATGCTTTTAAAACTAATATCGATCTCAGTGCCAGCTCGAAATTCAAACACAGCTCTGCATTCAAAATGCCTTGTAATACGGTTTAAAACGAATATCTATCTCAGGGCCAGCTCCAAATTTAAATCCAGCTCGATATTCAAAATGACTTGAGTGTATTTTTAAAACGAATATCGATCTCAGAAGCAGCTCAAATTCAAACCCAGTTCGATATCAAAATTCGTTGTTGTATGTTTACAACGAATGTCGATCTCAAAGCCGGCTCGAAATTCAAACCCAGCTCGATATTTAACAATGGCTTGTTATACGTTTAAAATGAATACCGATCTCAGTGCCAGCTCGAAATTCGAACCATCTCGATATTCAAAATGACTTGGTTCACGTTTAAACGAATATCGATCTCAGAGCCAGCTCGAAATTCGAATCCAGCTCGATATTCAAAATGGCCTGGTGTATGTTTAAAACGAATATCGATCTCAGAGCCAGCTCGAAATTCAAACCCAGCTCGATATTCAAAATGACTTGTTATACGTTTCAAACGAATATCGATATCAGAGCCAGCTCGAAATTCGAACCCAGCTCTGTATTAAGAATGCCTTGTTGTATGTTTTTAAAACGAATTCGATCTCACAGCCAGCTCGAAATCAAACCCAGCTCTGTATTCAAAATGCCTTGTTATACGTTTAAAACTAATATCGATCTCAGTGCCAGCTCGAAATTCAAACCCAGCTCGATATTCAAAATGGCTTGGGTGGCATTTTTAAAACGAATATCGATCTCAGAAGCAGCTCGAAATTCAAACCCAGCTCGATATTCAAAATTCATTGTTGTATGTTTACAACGAATGTCGATCTCAGAGCCCGACTCGAAATTCAAACCAGCTCGATATTTAAAATGGCTTCTTATACGTTTAAAATGAATACCCGATCTCAGTGCCAGCTCGAATTCGAACCCATCTCGATATTTAAAATGATTTGGTTCACGTTTAAACGATATCTGATCTCAGAGCCAGCTCGAAATTCGAATCCAGCTCGATATTCAAAATGGCCTGGTGTATGTTTAAAACGAATATCGATCTCAGAGCCAGCTCGAAATTCAAACCCAGCTCGGTATTCAAAATGCCTTGTTATACGTTTAAAACGAATATCGATATCAGAGCCAGCTCGAAATTCAAACCCAGCTCTGTATTAAGAATGCCTTGTTATACGTTTAAAACGAATATCGATCTCAGAGCCAGCTCGAAATTCAAACCCAGCTCTGCATTCATAATGCATTGGTGTACATTTAAAACGAATATCGATCTCAAAGCCAGCTCGAAATTCAAACCCAGCTCTGAATTCAGTATGCCTTCTCATAAGTTTAACCGAATATCGATATCAGAGCCATTTCTGGATTCAAACCCAGCTCTGCATTCATAATGCTTTGGTGTACGTTTAAAACGAATATTCTCAGAGCCAGCCTGAAATTCAAACCCAGCTCTGTATTCACTTTGCCTTCTTATAAGTTTAACCGAATATCGATCTCAGAGCTAGCTCGACATTGAAAACCCAGCTCGATATTGGAATTTCGATCTACGATCTTCGATTTCATAGCCAACTTCACACAACCACATAAGAGGGCCCCATGTAAGACTAATTTGTCAACTAATTACCCTCTATAAAAAGGCATTAAGTATGATTTGTAATTATAATAATAATTATTATTATTATTATTATTATTATGATATTATTATTAAACATAGTGTTACAGGATGGTCGATCGTGGTTGGTTAAGTCGGGGGGGAAATACAACAGTTAACGATTTCAATAAGAGTTAAATATACGAACTATGAAACAATGATTAAATAATTGTATGACGAATATTGTTGTGCTTAATGAATTACTTACAATTATGAATAGGATGTGATGCTTATACCCCAATCGCTCGGATGTAATGACAATGCAATATCTCTTATCTACACAACTGCACGATACTACATAACACTTCAACAACACATACAGACAATTCCTCGAACACTTCAACAACACATACAGGACAATTCCTCGAACACTTCAAC
Source organism: Cyrtodaria siliqua (assembly GCA_037043455.1). Classification (NCBI taxonomy): domain Eukaryota; kingdom Metazoa; phylum Mollusca; class Bivalvia; order Adapedonta; family Hiatellidae; genus Cyrtodaria; species Cyrtodaria siliqua. The sequence continues at coordinate 2,192 of JAWPHD010024145.1, forward strand.
AACACTTACAGACAATACATCGGTTTCCTGTATACTTGTATTGCCACTCATCCGCCATGATGTTTACTCGGCTTATTCATCAATAACAATTATAAAGTGCATCAACATGTAGCCAATGCGCAATATCTTGAAAAATTGAAAACTAGTTTGTATAAAGAATGATGTATTCCGTTTAATACCATTTAAGAACTCACGCCTTTTTGTTTTTGTTTTTTTGCATAATTTTGTGTTGTTTTGGTCAAGTTCATACACATATAGCTATGTTGGCGCCCCCCCCCCCGCCCCCCCCCCCCCCCCCCTCCCCCTCCCCCCCCCCCACACACACATTCCACCCCGCCTTCACCCCACGCCTCCCCACCCTCTCGAAACATTTTTTTAAATAGTTTTCTTTTACATTTCAGAGTTATTTATGGTCACTTCTTACACATATAGCTATGTTGCCCCCCTCCCATCACCCCCACCGCGCCTCCCCCACCCTGCCAACTCCCACACTTGAAACGCATTTTTTTTTTTTACATATTTCTGTGTTATTTTTGGCCACTTCTTACACAAAGCTATGTTGCCCTCCCACCACCTCCCCTCGAAATTCTTTTTATTTATTTTCTTGTACATATTTCTGTGTTGTTATGGTCAGTTCTTACACATATAGCTTTTTGCCAACACCAATCCCACCCCCTCCTTCACCCCACGCCTCCCCTACCCACTCGAAACACATTCTTAAATATTTTTCTTTTACATTTCAGTGTTATTTATGGTCACTTCTTACACATATAGCTACGTTGCACCCCCCCCCCCCACCCCACCCACCTCCCCATCAACCTCATCGCGAATTCCCCCACCTCCCCCTCCCACATTTGAAACGCATTTAAAATTGTAATTTTTTTCATATTTCTGTGTATTTTTGGCCACTTCTTACACATAGCTATGTTGCCATCCACCCACCACCCCTCGAAATTCTTTTTTTTTTTTTTTTACATATTTCTGTGTTGTTTTGGTCAATTCTTACACATAAACCTATGTTGACTCCCACCCTCCATCCCGTACTCGCGCGCCCCCCCCCCCCCCTTTTATTTTTTAATATTTCTGTTTTGTTTTGGTCAATACTTACACATATAGCTATTAGCTATGTTGCCCATACCCCCACCCCACACTCGAATTTAATTTTTACCATATTTCTGTGTTGTTTTGGTCAATTCTTACACATATAGCTATGTTGCCGCCACCCCCATTCCCGTCAACATTCAAGTTTTGCGTTTAGGTCGTTTTCTCACAAACTGTATGCACTAGACCTTTCAAACTTTACTTATAGTTGTATCTTGGGTGGTACATCGCAACGTGACAAAGCAAATGTGGAAGTGACCTTGACCTTCCAAGTAAAGGGCAGATAATTTAATAATTTGTACGTTCAACTTTTGCGTTTAAAATGAATATCGATTTCAGAGCCAGCTCGAAATTCAAATCCAGCTCAATATTCAAAATGGATTGGTTGTATGTTTTTAAACGAATATCGATATCAGAGCCGGCTCGAAATTCAAACCTAGCTCGATACTCAACATGCGTTGTTGTATGTTTAAAATGAATACCGATCTCAGAGCCAGCTCGAAATTCAACCCAGCTCTGCATTCAAAATGACTTTGTGTATGTTTAAAACAAATACCAATCTCAGAGCCAGATCGAAATTCAAACCCAGCGTTGTATTCAAAATGCCTTGTTATACGTTATAAAACGAATATCGATCTCAGAGCCAGTTCGAAATTCAAACCCAGCTCGATATTCAAAATGGCTTGTTATACGTTGTTGCATACAGGATATTGTTTTCCTGATAAAGTAGACATTGTTGTGGTAGTTAAAATACTTTGTAAGAGATAGTTAACATAATGTATCTAAAGTATTATACTGCCTCCGTGATTAAAACATGGGAAGGTAGTCTGTATGGTTAATACAGATACAGCTCACATATTAGTGGTTACACATAGTATAGCTGAGTACACTATACATTGTTTAGAGATAATCGCCTACTCTAATGTGAGCTTGGTTTGTGAGTACAGTATTAAGGATATAATAATCCGTTAAAATATACTGTAACATGAATTACAAACAATCGGGCGGTAAGATTCCCCAGGGGGATCTCGCCAACTGGGAAGCGCGAACCCCTTTGAGGTCAGTTGGGCCCTCTGCATTGGCCAGATGCTTGCAAACCCCCTCAAACATTTTCGATTCTACATGGCCAAAACATAATGAATGAGCCTAAAAATTATCCCTTATTTGCAAAGAAATTCATTCTGCACAGTAATACGTGCTATCCTAGGTGACGCACCAGGGTTAATTTCAGCATTTTACGTCCGATTCCGTCCTAGCTATTATGGTGTTTTAAAAGTTTAGATATAACAAAATTGTTCTAACATCATATTTTGATTGATATAAGTGTTTCAACATAAACAGGAACAACTTTATAATTTAAGATGCTTCTAGAAAATCCTGATGTACCCCCTTTAAGAACAAAACAAGTAGGTATACGCCAACTTCTTGATAATCAATAGTAATGCAGTATCTTTGAGGGTTCCTGTGTGCATAAAAGGTCCCCTTAAAGCCTCTCTAAAAGTCTTGTAGGGGGCCATCAGTTTAAAAAATAAAAATGAGGGTGTTAGCCTGACATTATGGTGCGGCCCCGAGAAATCCAAGATGCCGCCATAATTTGACAATATCCTCTTACGTCTATATTCCCCCATAGGTTTCCTAATTCTTAACTTTAGTTTGTTTTCTATTGCCAATGTTAACAAATTTAGCATGATTTCAATGTTTTATAGCGATAAATCTTGATTTTAAAAAAACATTCAGTTGGAAAAAAAAGATAAATAATCGCATAAAACAGAAAATAATTGTAACTTTACAGAAATGTTGCCCATGAAGTCTTGTTGATCCTGGCAAAAATGCATGTTGATGTGAAATCCAAGATGGACACCAAAGCTAAAAATAGATTTTTAAATTACAAGCTTGTAGCGACTACTTCTTGAAACTATATGTGATAATTGATATCGGACTTTTTCTAAAATGAACAGCATGACATGATGTTGGTCCTTGTCGTTTTGATTCGACGTTAAACATGGCTGCCAGTGGCCAGCTTTGTTTACAAAGAGTTATATAGTAAAAAACTTGTAGCGACTACACCTCTGAAACCACTCTGCGGATTTTCATGAAACTTTACAGGAATGTTGCTCTAGATGTCTAATTGATCCTAGCAAAATTTCAGGTCGGTCAAAAATTCAAGATGGCCGCCACGGCTAAAATAACTGTGGCCACCAAAGCTAAATATAGTTTTTTAAAATATAAGTTTGTAGCGACTACTTCTTGTAAAACTATAAGTGATATTGATATGGGACTTTTTCTAAAATGATAAGCATGACATGATGTTGGTCCTTGTCGAAAATCGTTTTGATTCGATGTTAAACATGGCCGTCAGCGGCCATCTTTGTTTACATAGAGTTATCTAATAAAAACTTTTGTCGCGACTACTCCTCTGTAACTACTCGGACGGATTTTCATAAAACTTCACAGGAATGGTTGCTCTAGATGTCTAATTGATCCAAGCAAAATTTAAGGTCGGCCGGAAATTCAATATGGCCGCCATGGCTAAAATAGGTTTTCAAAATACAAGTTTGTAGCGACTACCTCTTGAAACTATAAGTGATATTGATATGGGACTTTTTCTAAAATGATCAGTAATGACATGATGTTGATCCTTGTCAAAAAATACTTTGATTTGACGTTTAAACATGGCCGCCAGCGGCCATCATTGTTTACATTGAGTTATAAAATGAAAACTTGTAGCGACTACTTCTCTGCAACTACTTGACGGATAATCATGAAACTTCACAGGAATGCTAATCTAGCTATCAAAATGCCTATCAGTAGAGCTTCAAGGTCATTGACCTTTTGTTGGAAGAGTTATGGCCTTTTAATGTTTTAATAACCTAACTATGTACAGACTAGTTCTCCTGAACCCCTGGCCGGATTTCAATGAAACTTGTATTTGATGATCAGTACCAGCCTAGTTGTGTATATTGTTGCTTTGCATTCAAACCAAATTGCAACTTAAAAATCTTAATGATTGGTGTACGATAAATAATATGGGTTATTAATCCCATAAAGTCAACGTGTATGATACTTGGTTCAAACAAAATATTAGCAAATCGTGCAGAATTGTTGCTTAAAATAAATAACACAGCTATTCAAAAAGTAAAAGGTACAAAAGTTACTATGCATATACTTTGATGAATCATTATCGTGGAAAATTATCTAAAACATGCTATTAACTTGTGTCAAAGATTTAATCTATTTAAAAGGATTTCTTATTACCTAATCTTTGAAAGGAAGAAAACAGTTCTATAACTCTTATATTATGTCTACTTTTGATTATGGATGTATAATATGGAGCCAAACAAATAATTTCTTTATTAATAGAAAACTTAAAATCCAAAAGAGAGGGCCACACGAATCATTCTCGTGGAACCTATAATAACACCGGCTAAACTAATGTTTAAGGAACTTCAGGTGGCTTTCCTTTCAACGCAGATGTGATTATCACACATGAGATATGATTTACAAATCACTTAACTCCGGATTGTATAACCAATTTAATAACCCTTCTTCAAATTCAAATTATAACTTAAGATCTGCTGCTAGGCAGGATATAGCTCATTTAAAACATAGAACAAATATTATTAAACGTACTTTTGGATATTCAGGAATGTAGTTTGTAACATGATTCCCGTTGACATACGGGCTTCACATTCTTTAATTACATTTAAGATTAAATAAAAATCCTTTCTTTTAACGAAAGAAAGAAACTTCATTGTATTTTTGTAACCTTATAGAACGAAATAGTTTATTTAAGGAGGATTTGACCTATTTAGACCGTGAGCCATACACTTTTTTGTTACCATCTCAAGGGACAAATTCTTACTAGTACCATGTTATTGAGTACCTTGTAGAGAAACAAAAAATTAATAATAGCAGTGTGAACAGGGTAGCTGATTCCTGTTATTAGAGTTATCTCCCCTTTAAGCAAAATTCTTGTTTCTTTAAAAAATCGTTTTCGCTAAAACTAGAAGAGTCTAATATGTTGCATGTATTATACATTTAGGGGTCCTCTACCAAGTATTTATAAAATGGTGACCCCAGGGTCAAATGTGCCCATCCTCGGGGGTAACATTTTATCATACAGTTATATAGGAAATCTTTAAAAATAAATAATTTTCTCTAAAACTGTAAGAGCTAGAGGTCCCCATATTATGCATGAAGCATAAGCTTATGGTCCACTAGCAAGTTTGTTAAAATGTTGACCCTGGGGTCATATCTGGCTCCGCCCCAGGGGTCATATATTTACATAGAGGTCATATAGAAAACATCTTTAAAATGTCTTCTTTAAAAAAAACAAGAGCCAGAGGTTTATTATTTTTGCATATTGTACAAGCTTATGGTTCTCTACCACTTTTGTTCAAATCGTGACTCTGTGTCCAACTATGGCCCCGGTTTCTGAGGTTAAAGTTTTACAAATAGTTATATAGGAAAGTCCATCAAAATATTATTTTTCTAGATACTACAAGAGCTAGAGGTCTAATACGATGCATGTAACATAAGAGTATCGATCTCTACCAATTTATTTTGTTCAAATGGTGATCTTATGGTCAAATTTCGCCTGGTCCCGAGTTATGTAGGAACGTCTATAAACATCTCTGAATCTACAAGAGCTAGAGGTGTAATAAGCTACATGTAGCTTAAGATTATTGTCCTGTACCAAATAATTTAAATGGTGTCCCTTGAATCAAGCCTGGAAACATATTTGGCCCTGTCCAGGGGGTCACACTATGACATTGAATTGTATAGGAAAACATATTCAAACAGCTTCTCTGATACTTCAAAAGCTAAATAATAGTCCGCATGTACCATAAGCTTATGATCCTCTATCTAGTTTGTTCTAATGGCGACAATGGGGTCAAATATGGCCACTACGGGGGTCACAGTTTTACAGATTTATATAAAGAAATTGTTGTTGTTTCTTAAAACATGAGAGCACTTTGAGACAAGGCGAGTGGGTCTTTTGTTTATGGCTTGAAGTTGTACACTTTTCATAAAATCACTTCAAAAGTTTTAAGCGAACTGAAATATATAGAGAATGTGACTTTTGATAAGGTATTCCATTATGAAGACTTAACCATGTTTACAAATCGCATATTGAATAAATCCACGAACTAAAATCACAAAGTAGACCACTGCATTTTCGACAAATTGCAAAAAAAAAACAGAAAGGAAAAAAAAAGCATTTTACGGTTTAACTGTTGATTTTTAGGTGTTTGTTATACAAATTTTAAAATAACCCGCCAAATGACAAAATAACACTACAAAAACAGTTTATCAAAACTCTATCCAGGTGTTCATCTCAAATAATAATGCATATGTGTCGCTTAAAAGTACATGTTTATTCATGGGTTTTTGTAATATCCGTAATTGAATAAGTGTGAATTGAATTATCCATTTTTGTTTTTTTTGTCTGGCTGGTTAAAGCTTTTTATATTGTACCTATTTTGATTCTCACGATGTAAGTTATGTATATACCTCATGGTCAGTAGGTTTAGAAACGATGTACATATGTTGTAAAATGTGGCTGTTGTTGGCGGGATAACTACTTTAACTGCAGTAGCACCTGTATGTCGGATATAGCTTTTAGAGTAAACATCAGTAAACTAACCGTGATCACTAAATGAAATCTATCTCGATGCAGTAGGTACCGATTCTTATTTGGAAGCGTTTAATTCTTTTTTTATATCTTATATGTATGTTATATTGTCACACGAAGTTATATTATTTAAATCAGATAATATGTACTGAGTGATTCTTAATTGTCCCGTTTTATCCCAAGGCATTAATTGCCAAGTTTATCAAAACAGCAATGAGCTGGGCATATATAAGCCTTGCAGGCATATTGCAACTCGACATACATGAACTTGATGTTAACTTGCTAGATAAGAGAGACCGTTGTGAACTCAGCTTCTTCGATTAACCTTTATGACGGATTAACATTTTAGTTGTATGTATTTTAATGCAGTCATCCAGCTTGAGCGCATACAGCCTGTTGATGCAGTGAATAGCACGGGGGACTTTAAATTCAGAGGACCGTGGTTAAAGCCTCACCGGAGCCAGTAAATTTTGTCGGTGTGTTCTTGGGCAAGACACTTTTACCCTCGTCCGTCGGATGGGGACGTAAACCAGGCGATCCTGTGTATCGCTTTTTTTTTTGCTCCCGTCGTGTTAAAGAAACATAGGTGTCTATTCGTCAATAGGGCAGGTTCCTAAATGTCTATATATCCAACCTCACCCTCCCCGCACACTCACACACACACACATACACACACACACACACACACACAAACTCCCTCTCTCTCTCTCTTCATTGGCAATACACCTTCTTTTTTAGGTAATAATCATTCCACTTGCACTTGCATGCGCAAAAGTAGGGTTGATGTTTACTATCCTAGGTTAATTCCATACTCTAAATCAAGTATGAAGAACATCACAACCTATGTTTAGATACATATCCTATGCAGGTGATATTGTAACAACTGCACCAATACTAACAAATAGTTGCCATGGTAAGTAGTTAGTACAGTGATCTTGGTATCACCCTAAAGATATTTCTTCGTCGGCGTCGTGTGGTTCCCGGGCAAGAATATGACCACTGCATATCCAGGCATAGCGGTAAAACCCCGAATTCATGTTAATTTTTGTTCATTGTTTTCATCATGAAACATGTATTGTTTCAGGTGCTACTTCAGTGGTGGCAGTGATCGTGGCTCAAGCGAAAAATGGAGTGTTTATTAGAGAATTTGCAGCAACTCTGCAGTTCTACTGGTTACAAGGTTCTAGCCGGGTTGAATGTTCATTACCGTTGGCGCCATATAACATGTTTGTGTTGGTGCGCCGTAAAACCCCAATTCAAATCAACTCATCGTCGTCATTTCTTTTTTCAGTAACACAAAAATGGTTCGTGCAAATGCATATACTACTATTTTTACATTACATATGCAGAATTCTGCATTGTGTTGTATATGGGTGGGGTAATTCAGGTGTAAAAATCCTTAAAATATGCATACATTGCAATTAAAAAGTATTAAAATAGACAACTTTTAAGATTTTGCGTTGCAATATGCAATGTTTAATTTATGTATTTTTGTTTAATACATATCCAAATGTGTAATCATAAGTATTGCCATGACGCATACACCTAAAAATTACTTTCGTTAAAAAAACACGTTAAACCGCACATTTCCTTTATCTAGAATCCTTTGGACTATGTGTCGTCTGTAAAATATATGTATATATCAGAACATGTTAATACTATTTATGTTACAGTTACTTTGAGGAAGGCTTATACTTCCAGTTTGGCATGTGTCTCAACTTATCAGGTTTACTGAACACATATGTGCAATGCCATGAACATTGCTTAGTACTTAATTTCATCAATATATCATAACAATCCCTTATTCATATTATAATATTATTTAAATCATATAGAAAGGTTGTAAATTACTGATTCTTACCAGTTTACACATATATTGTAAACATTATTGACTATACTAAATGCATACAAATGTGTCAATAGTGGGTGGGGTAAATTGACTTCTAATTTGAAGCAAAATAGAGATTTTAAACTGAATTCAGTGCTAAAAAAGAGCTTATTTACGCTTTATGTAACTCAATGAATTGTAAACTTAAGTGCATCTTTAAAAAGTACATCAATAATCATTCACACATGCATGACATTCAAAAATGAACATCAAAATCTTATATGAAAGCGCTACGATGATAACCTATTAATGTTCGATTGTTTTTATATAAGCTACCTGTTCCAGATTGCTATCATGGAAAAACGTAATGTATATACATTGCTCTTTTCAAAAAGTGATGGTAGAATTGTCCCTAGAGTTGGTAACAATATCGAAAACTTTGGGTCCTGGCTCAAGGCCTAAACAGCAGTAGAACAAAAACTGCGATAAACAATCTCAAGTGGGGGATATTAGTACGTTGACCATCAGGCTTTTAAAATCCGTGAGACCGCATGTCTGTGATGTTGATCTTCCCGCCCGCGACACTCGTTATCCGACAACATACCTATTTTGTTTAATACGTTTCAACTTTAACGGTTGAGAACGAAGTGCGAAAGAGGTTGTCTATAAAACATGATGGTTAAAAATGGAAAGTAGAAACAGCAATAGATGTTGAGGGTAGTGCTTCTACAGCTGTGCTGCATCTACTGCTAGCAGTATATACTGCTACTGCTGCTAATACTACTAGTAGTAGCTACTGCTACTGCTTCTACCGCTAGCATTAACTAAAATGTCACAGCATTAACGGTAGGGAAACAAATATATATACTTTATATTGGCGAAGCGGTTGTGTTGTTATAAAACATGATGGTAAAAATTGAACGTAGAAAGAAAAATAAATACTTGCGAGATGAGAATACCTATTGAGATGGTGATGCTACTGCTTCTACCGCTGCTACTGTCCTACTGATGCTTCTGCCAACAGTTAATACTGTTACTACTGCTACTTCTAGCAGTATATACTGCTACTGCTGTTACTGTTACTTCTACTACTATTTGGCGAAGCAGTGTAAACATATGATGGTTGCGAAAGGGTTTCTCTATAAAACGTGATGGTTAAATATAAAAGTAGAAACTACTGTTGCTACTGCTGCTATTGCTGCTACTGCTAGCTACTGCTATATCTTCGCCGTACGTGCGCCCAGCGCGCTGACACTTTCTTTCCACCTGTTCCTTGGTTAGTAGTAGCTACTGCCACTGCTGTTATTGCTCGTTCTGCTAGCAGTAGCTAAAAACTTACAGCTATAACGATAGAGAACAAAACATATAAGCCATGCTATTATTGGGCGAAGCAGTTGTGTAAACATATGCTGGTTGCGAAAGGGGTATGATGGTGGGAAAGTAGAAACAACATACTTGCGCAAAGAAAATATTCTTGCGATGAGTATATCTAATGAGATGGTGCTCTACTATCTATTGCTTCTGATGACAGTAGCTACTGCTACTGCTGCTACTACTTGCAGTAGTTAGCAGTAGCAGTAGCAGTAGCAGTAGCAGTAGCCAACATATGATGGTTGCGAAAGGGGTTGTCTGTTAAACACGATGGTGGGAAAGTAAAAACGACATACTTGCGCAAAGAAAACATAATTACGATGACTACTGACTCTACTCTGCTACTGCTGGCAGTAGCTACTGCTACTGCTGCTACTGCTGGCAGTATCTACTGCTATTGCTGCTACTGCTGACAGTAGCTATTGCTACTGCTGCTACTGCTGGCAGTAGTTAGCAGTAGCAATAGCAATAGCAAACATATGATGGTTGCGAAAAGGGTTGTCTGTTAAACATGATGATGGTGGGAAGTAGAAACAACATACTTGCGCAAAGAAAATATTCTTGCGATGAGTATATCTAATGAGATGGTGCTCTACTACCTATTGCTACTGATGACAGTAGCTACTGCTACTGCTGCTACTACTTGCAGTAGTTAGCAGTATCAGTAGCAGTAGCAGTAGCCGTAGCAAACATATGATGGTTGCGAAAGGGGTTGTCTGTTAAACACGATGGTGGGAAAGTAGAAACGACATACTTGCGCAAAGAAAACATAATTACGATGACTACTGACTCTACTCTGCTACTGCTGGCAGTAGCTACTGCTACTGCTGCTACTGCTGGCAGTATCTACTGCTATTGCTGCTACTGCTGACAGTAGCTATTGCTACTGCTGCTACTGCTGGCAGTAGTTAGCAGTAGCAATAGCAATAGCAAACATATGATGGTTGCGAAAAGGGTTGTCTGTTAAACATGATGGTGGGAAGTAGAAACAACATACTTGCGCAAAGAAAACATACATACGATGACTATTAATTCTACTGCTGCTACTGCTGGCAGTAATTACTGCTACTGCTGCTATTGTTGGCAGTAGCTACTGCTACTGTTGCTACTGCTGGCAGCAGTAACAGTAGCTACTACTGCTGCTCCAGCTACTGCCAGCTTCACGTTTATCATATATTGTCATAATTACGATGACTATTGACCCTACTGCTGCTACTGCTGGCAGTGGCTACTGCTACTGCTGGTACTGCTGGCAGTAGTTAGCAGTAGCAGTAGCAGTAGCAGTAGCAATAGCAGTAGTAAACATATGATGGTTGCGAAATGCGTTGTCTGCTAAACATGATGGTGGAAAGGTAGAAACAACATACTGCGCAAAGAAAGCACTTGCGATGAATATACCTACTGAGATGGTGCTCTACTGCTGGCAGTAGCTACTGCTACTGCTGCTACTGCTGGCAGTAACTACTGCTACTGCTGTCAGTAACTACTGCTACTTCTGCTACTGCTACCGCTGGCAGTAGCAGCAGTAGCTGTAGCTACAGCTACTGCTACTGTTGATACTGCTACTGCTACTGCCAACTTCACGTTCATAACAAATATAGCTATTATAATGCTTTCTGTATACAACAGTAAGAGATGCGGATCCCAGTTGGGTACTTAACTTGGTCACATATATTGTTCTCTCAGCTAATAACGAGTATATCATTGAAGACCTGAAAATAATGTTGAAACTATACATACGTTTTTCGTGACATGACCAATGATCTACTATTCCATATTATATCCGTACGTCCTTTTCTTTTAATTAACCAAAATTAATCTCTGGAAATATCACCCATATCCATAAATAAAATAGTATTCTTAACCACAGTCTACTCCACTGAAGTCTCCTACTGAGTAGCTCTCCTTCTTCCTATAATTTGACCAAAAGTGCAAAAGAAGTGGCGCAGGATACACCCAACGGGCGTATATGTCCTTACATTACATGTCTTGCATGGATTTACCGAGATTTCTGAGGGATGGAAAAGTGATTATTCCAACTATAAAATAATTCGCTTGGGAAATAACCATGCGTTTTTCAATACAAGAGTTCTATCCTTCGAGCAAATGCGTGGTCATTTGAACTACGATGCTGTATCTCGGTCCGACGATTTATCTAGATTTTCACGACGCTTATAATGTTTGTATTTGAAATCAAGCGTCACAGATAATCAAGACTATTGTGCTCAGTCAGTATTGATCATCTTCGAAGTTTAATTGTATACATCATCATAAACATTTACATCATTATTCGCGTTATAATTTGAAGCGTCAATCATTAGGTTGCACTTCCGGAATTTGGATTTTCTATAATGCGGCGCTTTTGATAAGTAAAATGCGGCGCTTTTAGAAATCGTCAATAATATAGCAGAGAAACGGTATCATATATGAATTTTAAAACCATGTTAATATAAATAATTTATAAGGAAATAAGACATTAATTTAATAATGTATTTTTTTTACATCTTTATTACAATAATTTACATATTCCAGTTCTGTTTATGTACAACCAAACACATTAAAATACAATTCATAAGTTAATAGATAACTTGGACTATCCTTATTTTTCTGTCTGCTCTTCGTGTTTTCCTTAAGGAAAGAGGGAACATGGAATTTAATTTTGCTCTATTCACAACATTGAATAATGAGCTTGACTCTTGCGAGTAGACTCTGACTTCGTGTTGGGGAATGAATTTTTATTTTATTATTATTATTTTTGTTTAAATAAATAATTCTATTGATTAAAAAGATCTTTATCAGTTCTAAAATTCCGAAAATTGGCATAATAAAGCAGGGAGTAAGTATACGTATACATAAGTACTGATTCTGAAGCTGGGCCCCACAACTTTTGCCAGCAAGGGCCAAGTTGTCTCCTAGTCCAAAAATAGTATGCTTCATCCCTGGAAAATCATTATTTTGCATGTATAATTGCAATTTCCATATGTCTCTTTATACCGTTGATGCTGATTGTCCATTTTAGACAAAGAATTTGCGCATTGCAGAATAGAGTGTATCTGAGGACACGTTGTTTGAGAATCTTCAAGTTGAAAATTATTTGAGAACTTTATTTGAGAACTGTAATAGTTTGTAACATGTTTTATAAAAATCTTATATTTGAGACTATTGGAGAACTAGGTTTTTTGAGAGTATAGAACTTGAGTTTAGAAATGTGAGAACATGTATTTCAAATAATTGAGAATATGGGATATCTGACCATGAGAGTATCATACTGTATAGTTAGCTTGAACTATTTGAGAACTACTTGAGAGCTTTATTTGAGAAATTGACACTATTTGAGAACTTAAAGAGTTTGTTGAGACTATTGGACTTAGAAAAGTAAGTAACATATAACACGAATCATTTCGCCAATAACAAGCATACACATTCATAAACACTTTAATCTTAACTATAGAAACAGCTTACTAATGTTTTCGCCATTCAGTACGCAGTACTTTGATTGTATTCTTAAAGCGCGTTTCAAGCATGTTTTTTTGTAGAAGAGCGAGTTTTAAAACAACAGCGTTTGAATACTTTAACGTAAAAGTAAATTCCAAAACTTATAAACTATTTATTATGTACAATACCATGTCGTTTTTGAGCGATTCTGCCTTTTATTTTTAACTTTCTGTTCAAACATCAGTGCATTAATTGCTTCTTAAAGATGACCGCCTGGTTTAAATATTATCTATAGGCATCACTGATTAAAACACATTATTAGAAATTGCCCACCCATATGGTCCTGATATTTAAAAATCAGAGCACCGGCTCACGGACTAAAATAATGAACAAGGAAGTACAGTATTTGTTTATATAAAGGACAAAGATAGTTTTACTCCGACATTCAATCGGATATTTGTCGAAATCAGTTTATATTATCTAGCAAAGCTTCAGACAAGTTTCAACTTTTAAAATGGCGGAACTTTATGATATACCGTATGCATCTGAACAGGAGAAAACAACACGGAAACCCTCTGATAGCACGGTGATGTCTGGTTATGTCAAGGTCTCAACAGTTTTAATCATGTTTGTGTTGATGCTGTTAGTTGCTGTTATTCTCAGTGTCGGCACCGGTGTATTAGTTTATTTAATCGCATCAAAGGACGTTGCACTGGAATGTAACAACAATATCATTTTGCCAAAGGATAATTCTCAAGCAACTACAAATGATGAAAATATATCGAATACAACACCCACCAGTCTTCAGACCATATCGAATACAACACCCGCCAGTCGCCAGAATGTAACAGACTCTGTGTCACGTAGGTAGTTTTCTTTCTCAAATAGTCTGTATATGACGTGTAATCTATTTGTTTAGATGGGTTGATATGAACATGGCCAGTCGTCTAACAGTGCTATTCGTCGTTGCCTTCTTACTCAAGCTGAATACAGAACAATAGGGTATATACATGTAACTACAATTTGAAACGTTTTTTTAAAAGAGACAACAACCATTATAAAAGGTTTGTTCTTATTGGATGGATATCTTTGAAAATAAAATAATATATGTCAAATACCAGAAAAAAAACTGCTGTGTCTCATAAATTGACTGCACATGTTTTTTTACAGTCCAAACCAACCTTTTAAATAGCACATAATATTAATAGAGGATCGTACATGAGTACTCATTCATTATTGAATTTATAAAACGAGTTGGCAAAATGATACAATGCGAGGCTCTTGCCGAGCATTATATCATTTTTGCTAACGAGTTTAATAAATTCAATAATGAATGAGAACGAATGTTAGTTAATTACATAACTCACATATCGACTTGTATTGCATTTTGCCTGTCGCTTTAACTCGCGAAACCGACATAAACCGTGGGAATTGGATCATAGTCATTATCGATTTTTTTTTTATATAGCATACTAGGCTCTTTCAGCTGCCGAAGGCAGCTTACTCTTATATGGCTTCAGAATATGTCTATGGTTAACAGACTGTGAATCATGTAGCCGACAATAAGCATGCATTACAACTTCATTTCCTAGGGAACCCGTCTAAAAAACTTGAGTGGTATAAACACATATTTTTCAATGTTCAAAGCTTGCCGTTTTATTGCCTCAAATGTCGTTTTCGTAAAGCAGTCTACTAAAGTGTAGAAAGCGGCAATATTTCCGGCATCTTCACGTCCGGGATTTTTTACGGAGCATAATGAAACTGAATGAAACGCAAGTATTGGAATGGAATAAGTGCAAATCTGTATTTTAATGGAATAATACATTTTTATGGAATAATACCCATTTATAATGCGGTATTCTCGTAAATACCGCCGTGTTATACACTAGTCGATGGGTTTATTCGCTGCCTATATGGTTTTCATAATTGCACATGTAATGGTAAGGTAGCAATGAACAGTTTCTTTGAGTTTTTCACTTTGATAACGCAATCTTATAATTACACATGGTAGCAGTGAGACGTATGTTGTAATGCACACGCTAACGCACACGCATCCCTTACATGTGAACACTTGTATTTCTGTGCTGATGTGTACTTCTAGCACGTCGTGCTCCAAAGTTGAATTGTAATCAGTATGTAAGGCAAATCAAGGTATTTGAACAGAGAGAAGTGAGGTCGCCCACCTTGATTAACAATGTTTGGTAGGAACAACTGAGGGTAAAACTCGGAAAGAATGTGTCTGGTAAGAAAAAACAACGGTCGTGGCGTGTTTACGTCAACATTATTGTTTTCAATATTGTTTTAACACCCGTGAATTGATAAGTTATTATGTTAAACTTCGTTTCCAGTCCCTAACCAGATATACGCTATTTCCTCTCGGCAGCTATTTTACGCTTGCGTAAAACTTTGCTTGTTTGCATACTTATATAACTAGTGGTATATCGAAAATATAGAATGGTGTTATTCCACTCCCACACCGTAAGTTATATGATAATAGGAAATAATGGGTGTACTAATGTTTTATAGGTAACACCACCCAACGTTGCTCAGATGGATGGAAGACATTCCAGAAGTCCTGTTATTATTTTGGTCGTACAACGAAAACATATTCCGTCGCACAAGTAAGCTACAGGTATTACGCACAATCTTCTACATAAACTGTCAAATGCAAGGAAAAAGTAGACACACTTTAGAATTTGAAATATTATAACAACTTATATTAAGCATAATCAGCGATTGTTAGAGTTGTGGTTAATATTTCATAAGTTGTTGACGTATATCTTTCTTTTGAATTGCTGTTCAATCATGAATGAAAATGAGAAATGGAAGGTGTATACAACTTTCTTTGAAATCCAGATACCAAAGGAAATTTTAGAAGACTATTGTAAATTAATAACATAACATACAGCCGTGTGTATTTGATCGATTACCTTGTCACAGACGTGTTAGTTGATGTTTTTCTTCTGAAATTCAAAGTTGTTTCACAATAGTGTACCAACGAGTTTTTTGTATCACTTTACTTGTGGAACAAAAGAGTAAACGGATTTTTCATTTCTAATACCACGAACAACTTCAGTGTGTTACACTACTGGCTGTGTTAGGCTCCTATGCAATTGTTACGTTATTTGCATCTGTATATAGGATATAAAAGAGTATGAAAGGAGAAATTTGTGTATAGGATTTAAGGTTTGTCTGGGTTAGGGTAACCAAACGTTGGTAATATTGCTAAACTCTTTCGATGTGTCAAAGATTTCTTAATATTTTAGTCCCACTTAAATTGGCATACTTTCTTGTAAGAGTAATGATTGGTTGTGCTACTTCAGAAATTTTTCGAATAAATCGACGATAGTAACTGAATACACCAATACAGCTACGTACTTTTTTTACACACGTGAGTTCAGGCAATTACTGAATTACTTCCACTTTCGTTGAATTTGGTTTTTATTCCATCACTATTTAATAATACTCGTACTACCTAAATACTCTGTTTCAGACTAAAGAAAACTACGTTTCTTTACTTTAAGTTTTATTGACCTTTTTAATACGTTTTCAATGTGTGTCAAATGTTATTCAATTGTAGATCTAAATATATCATCTAAATAAGCTGTTGTAAAATCGTCTAACCCAGCAAGGAACATGAGACATAAGCTCTTGGAACACAACAGGTGCATTTTACAATCCAAAAGGCATGAAATTGAACTGTAAAAGACCTTTGTTACATGTCAAAGCTGTCTTTTCAATGTCATCTTCGTTCATGGCAACTTGTCAATAGCTAGTAGTGAACATTTTCATAAAAGTGCAACGGATATGAATTCGGTTTCGTAATTGTATTCAAAGCGCGACAATCGTCATAAAATAGTTTAGAGCCATTCTTTTTATCTGCAATGGCAACTGGGAATCTCCATGGATATTATTTGCTTCTTACATTTCTTCATCTATTTTTTTATTGTTGAGTGGTGTTCTATAAGGTTTTAAGTTAAATGGTATATGGTCTCCTGTTTCAATTTTCATTTTGACTGCTTCAGTGTGACTTAAACCTAAATCTTTTTGTGTAAACAGATCGGCATTGGGTTTTAATATTTCAATTAATTTTACGTTAAATTCTGGCGGAACATCACCGCTGTCAAACTTACTTCGGTCTTTAAGATCACCACTTAGGTAGTTGGTCACACAAGAAATGTGTTAATTTTGAATCAATTCACTTTTTTTGCAAGGGCACATCCTTTTCTCAAAGTGACTGTTTTGTGTGTGGTATCTGGTATCACAACGGAAACATTTCTATCAGGTTTTACGTTTGAAACTAAATTTTTTAAAACAAAAGGACTTTTTTTATCTCGACAATTGCAAACTGCGATTGTTTGAAGCTAAACTTTAGTTTTCGACTTCAATCTAACGATTGACGAATTATCAACATCTTCCTGAAGTGGCACATATTTACCATCGACTCTAATACATCCAAGGTCATACTAAATACGGACTCAAGT
>JAWPHD010024146.1:0-20044 GCA_037043455.1 Cyrtodaria siliqua
ATGTATGGCTGTTCTTACTATATGTCTCATTATATACCATATGTACTGATAAATGTATGGCTGTTCTTACTATATGTCTCGTTATATACCGTATGTACTGATAAATGCATGGCTGTTCTTACTATATGTCTCGATATATACCACATATACTGATACATGTATGGCTGTTCTTACTCTATGTCTCGTTATATACCATATATACTGATAAATGCATGGCTGTTCTTACTATATGTCTCGTTATATACCATATATACTGATAAATGCATGGCTGTTCTTACTCTATGTCTCGTTGTATACCATATATACTGATCAATGTATGGCTGTTCTTACTATATGTCTCGTTATATACCATATATACTGATAAATGTATGGCTGTTCTTACTATATGTCTCATTATATACCATATATACTGATAAATGTATGGATGTTTTTACTATATGTCTCGTTATATACCATATATACTGATACATGTATGGCTGTTCTTACTATATGTCTCATTATATACCATATATACTGATAAATGTATGGCTGTTCTTACTCTATGTCTCGTTATATACCATATATACTGATAAATGTATGGCTGTTCTTACTATATGTCTCGTTATATACCATATATACTGATAAATGCATGGCTGTTCTTACTATATGTCTCGTTATATACCATATATACTGATAAATGCATGGCTGTTCTTACTATATGTCTCGTTATATACCATATATACTTATAAATGTATGGCTGTTCTTACTATATGTCTCGTTATATACCATATATACTGATACATGTATGGCTGTTCTTACTATATGTCTCATTATATACCATATATACTGATAAATGTATGGCTGTTCTTACTATATGTCTCGTTATATACCGTATATACTGATACATGTATGGATGTTCTTACTCTATGTCTCGTTATATACCATATATACTGATATACGTATGACTGTTCTTACTATATGTCTCGTTATATACCATATATACTGATATACGTATGACTGTTCTTACTATATGTCTCGTTATATACCGTATGTACTGATAAATGCATGGCTGTTCTTACTATATGTCTCGTTATATACCGTATGTACTGATAAATGCATGGCTGTTCTTACTATATGTCTCGATATATACCACATATACTGATACATGTATGGCTGTTCTTACTCTATGTCTCGTTGTATACCATATATACTGATCAATGTATGGCTGTTCTTACTATATGTCTCGTTATATACCATATATACTGATAAATGTATGGCTGTTCTTACTATATGTCTCATTATATACCATATATACTGATAAATGTATGGATGTTTTTACTATATGTCTCGTTATATACCATATATACTGATACATGTATGGCTGTTCTTACTATATGTCTCATTATATACCATATATACTGATAAATGTATGGCTGTTCTTACTCTATGTCTCGTTATATACCATATATACTGATACATGTATGGCTGTTCTTACTATATGTCTCATTATATACCATATATACTGATAAATGTATGACTGTTCTTACTATATGTCTCGTTATATACCGTATGTACTGATAAATGCATGACTGTTCTTACTATATGTCTCGTTATATACCGTATGTACTGATAAATGCATGGCTGTTCTTACTATATGTCTCGTTATATACCGTATGTACTGATAAATGCATGGCTGTTCTTACTATATGTCTCGTTATATACCGCATGTACTGATAAATGCATGTCTGTTCTTACTATATGTCTCGATATATACCACATATACTGATACATGTATGGCTGTTCTTACTCTATGTCTCGTTATATACCATATATACTGATAAATGCATGGCTGTTCTTACTATATGTCTCGTTATATACCATATATACTGATAAATGCATGGCTGTTCTTACTCTATGTCTCGTTGTATACCATATATACTGATCAATGTATGGCTGTTCTTACTATATGTCTCGTTATATACCATATATACTGATAAATGTATGGCTGTTCTTACTATATGTCTCATTATATACCATATATACTGATAAATGTATGGATGTTTTTACTATATGTCTCGTTATATACCATATATACTGATACATGTATTGCTGTTCTTACTATATGTCTCATTATATACCATATATACTGATAAATGTATGGCTGTTCTTACTCTATGTCTCGTTATATACCATATATACTGATACATGTATGGCTGTTCTTACTATATGTCTCATTATATACCGTATATACTGATAAATGTATGACTGTTCTTACTATATGTCTCGTTATATACCGTATGTACTGATAAATGCATGACTGTTCTTACTATATGTCTCGTTATATACCGTATGTACTGATAAATGCATGGCTGTTCTTACTATATGTCTCGTTATATACCGTATGTACTGATAAATGCATGGCTGTTCTTACTATATGTCTCGTTATATACCATATATACTGATAAATGCATGGCTGTTCTTACTATATGTCTCATTATATACCATATATACTGATAAATGTATGGCTGTTCTTACTATATGTCTCGTTATATACCATATATACTGATAAATGTATGGCTGTTCTTACTATATGTCTCGTTATATACCATATATACTGATAAATGTATGGCTGTTCTTACTATATGTCTCGTTATATACCATATATACTGATAAATGTATGGCTGTTCTTACTATATGTCTCGTTATATACCATATATACTGATAAATGCATGGCTGTTCTTACTATATGTCTCGTTATATACCATATATACTGATAAATGCATGGCTGTTCTTACTATATGTCTCGTTATATACCATATATACTGATAAATGCATGGCTGTTCTTACTATATGTCTCGTTATATACCATATATACTGATAAATGTATGGCTGTTCTTACTATATGTCTCGTTATATACCGTATGTACTGATAAATGCATGGCTGTTCTTATTATATGTCTCATTATATACCGTATGTACTGATAAATGCATGGCTGTTCTTACTATATGTCTCGTTATAAACCATATATACTGATAAATGTATGGCTGTTCTTACTATATGTCTCGTTATATACCATATATACTGATAAATGTATGGCTGTTCTTACTCTATGTCTCGTTATATACCATATATACTGATAAATGTATGGCTGTTCTTACTATATGTCTCGTTATATACCATATATACTGATAAATGTATGGCTGTTCTTACAATATGTCTCGTTATATACCATATATCCTGATAAATGTATGGCTGTTCTTACTATATGTCTCGTTATATACCATATATACTGATAAATGTATGGCTGTTCTTACTATATGTCTCGTTATATACCATATATACTGATACATGTATGACTGTTCTTACTATATGTCTCGTTATATACCGTATGTACTGATAAATGCATGGCTGTTCTTACTCTATGTCTCGTTATATACCATATATACTGATAAATGTATGGCTGTTCTTACTATATCGTCTGTTGAACGCAATAACGATGTAAGTGCTTTATTGCAACTTTTCAGGAGAGACAAAAAACTGTTACAAGTTTTAGATTGGTATTATTATGGCTTAATTTTTCATACTTTAGCTTAAAATACAGTTATACTTTAGACATAAAAGTTTATATGTTTAATGTTTTTTAATTAAAAAGGTTACAGTGAAAGTAAAACAACACAAAAGATTTTTTGCACTGAAAACTTGAACGCAAAAACCATGTAAGATCACTTATTGGTTTTTTGTACTTAAAATTTGAGTGCAAAATTTTTGTATGTGCACTTACTGGCTTTTTGCTCTGATGCTATTTATCTCTTTAATATTATCATTTAAGATATTTTAACCAAAATTAAGCATCTTTTGTTCCCTGTTAATGGAAAATGTGTGATTAAGCTATGAAGTTTTAAGAAATGTTTTTTATTTTGTTGAAATCAATAATAATGCTGTGTTTTTTAGCATTGGTGGGATCTGTGTGTGGAATTATAAAAAAAATCTATTCCACAGTAACTGTTAAAGATTATTTCAAAAAAAATTATTCAATATTATTATTTTGTTTAACACAGAAATTTCAGTTAATTCCTAACAATACAACTGCAAGATATTATAGCATAATCATTAATATTGTTAACAGCAAGTTTAGTATACAGTGGCAGTTATAGGGGTTACTGCATTGAAATTCTGTATTTTGTGATAGTATATAACAGTTACTAATGAAGCAAAATTTGTTAAAAGGTGACTTTTGCGGAGCCGTTGAACACAATTTGAGACCGTTAAATGGCAGATATGCTGTTGCTAAGTCAGCATTTTAATACTGGTTACCGTAACCCATTTCTAATGCATTTCATTGTTTTTGCCAGTTTTATTCAAAAACACATTGAAATAAAATTAATGATGTCATGGTTCTAACGGTTTAAAGGGACACTGTCCGTAAGTAAGCAGATATTGAGCATAACCAAATAACTGTCTGACTTTTATTCAGTGAAATGTATACATGAAAACATGAGCATAGACACTAAGAAGTCTGTAGTAATACATTCGTGAGTTTGAAAAAAAAAAGCTTAAATTATTATTTGTAAATGAAGTGGGACCCACCGTATTTACCTTTTCTGCGATCACGTGACTTTCATTAGCGCATTAGGTTTTCACCATAGTATTTAGAGCGTAATATGTATAGCCCGCTTAGCTCAGTCGGGAGCTAGGTCGACCACTTTACGCTCACTATTATTACCGCGAGTGTAATTTTAGTTTGGGCTGCGAGTTCAAACGCCCGAAATGGTTTCTCTTTTTTTTTGTACCGCGATTGAATTCCGTCAAACAATCCTGCTTTAATTAGTAAATATTCAGTAATGTTCGGTGTGCTATGTTTGCGAACATAATTAGTCAGTGTGTGTATTATAAGCTAAAGGTTACGGACAGTGTCCCTTTAACTACACACGAATGGATTTGTGATGGGTTATGCATTATTTGATTGTCGAACCTTTTGTTTGTCAACCAGTGGGATTGCAGTAATTTTCAAAAGTGTGTTGGAATCTATCATAATCCTATAGTTAACAGCAAATTTATCATTCTATAAACTAATAGCACAGTGAAATATACCATTAAACAGAATTTATGATTTAAACTATGCTGTTCTAAAAGAATTTTAAGAGACTATGAATTACAATAATAAAATAATACGACAAGTTTGACTTAGGTGATTATTCCGGAAAATACTGCCTAAGCCGTGTCATCACTCATAAATAGCTGAAGCAATATCCCCAAAAGGTCCTTTCACAAAATTGATGTCGTAAACATTTTTCGCTCGACTTCTTCGACGAAAACAAAAGCTATTGTCATCGCTCGATCGTCGTGTCCAGTTATAGTTTTGTATGTAAGCTTGTTTTTCCCAAACTACTTTACATACTGGATTGAAACTTCACACATGTATTCGGCATCATTAGACAACATCATAAAGCCTGGATCTATAACTCATGCTTTTATTTTAACAAAATTATAGCCCCTTTTATACTTAGAACAAACTGGTTACAGTCAAACTGGTTACAGTTTTGTATGTAAGCTTGTCAACTAAATTATTTTTTAAATTAATTTTTTTATTGTATCTTAAACCCCCAAAAAGAAAGGCGCAGTCGGTAGTGCGGCGGATTTGTAACCGGAGGCCCCGGGTTCAATCCTCCATGGTGCCACTGAGTTTCGTCGGTATGTTCTTGGGCAAGACACTTTCGCTTAGCCTCGTCCGTCGGATGGGGACGTAAACCGGGCGGTCCCGTGTATCAATCTATCCTCCGAGCACGATAAAGAACCATAGGAATCTATTTGATAATAAAAGTAGGGCAAGGTTCCCGGATTCCTATGTAACCTTCCGCTCTCTTTGGGGGGCTCTAAATAACCTATACTGTGTTAATGAGCCGTTAAACAACATTCAGTTCAATTCCAAAAGGAATTCAATGACACATCTAACAAGCACCGACTTTCATAAGAAAAATTCAGAGGCAAGTGCCATAATTTTGAGGAATTATGCCTTTCAAATTAGTTTCCCAATAGACAAGTTCTTGAAAGTCGATACACTTTTTTTCTTCTTCAAAGTATCTTCCAGGCTTCTAAGCATCTTATATATTGTTTAGGTAAGGCCAAATAAAATTATATGTGTGGTTCCTATTATATATAGGGTAGGTCAGGTAGGGAAAATATTTTATTTTCTAAAAATATCTTTTTTTATATTTGGTATTTTTATCACGCAATACTTTTAAAACGTAATCACCTGACTTAAATACATGTGTGTTGATATCAGGTATTTATATTTTTTCATTTTTTTTTTAAATTATATTTTTTATTTTATTTATTTTTTATGTTTTTTTTTGGCATGAAATGTTTAGGACGAGCCCTTAAAACGGAGTCGGTCGGGAAACCGGAACCACATTTAAATTTTTATTTGGCCTAATAGATGTCACAGTCATGTGTTGGGATGTCATATTGCTAATAAGTGCACAATTCTCTTAAGTGCAGGTCCAGTTTAAATTTTAATGCAAAAACAGTGAAAGTGCACTTACACTGTTTTTACGTTAAGAAAAAAAGCCACCAAAGATACATCATTTTGCAAATATTTAATAAAATACTAAATAATGGGAAATTGACTAAAAAACAGTTTGTGGGTATGTATCTTGGTTAAATACACTGATTTATGTAAAAAAGTGATTTTGTGAAAAATGTCACTTACATGGTTTTAGCGTTCAAGGGACGATATGTCTCATTATATACCGTATATACTGATACATGTATGGCTGTTCTTACTATATGTCTCGTTATATACCGTATATACTGATAAATGTATGGCTGTTCTTACTATATGTCTCGTTATATACCATATATACTGATACATGTATGGCTGTTCTTACTATATGTCTCGTTATATACCGTATATACTGATAAATGTATGGCTGTTCTTACTATATGTCTCGTTATATACCATATATACTGATACATGTATGGCTGTTCTTACTATATGTCTCATTATATACCATATATACTGATAAATGTATGGCTGTTCTTACTATATGTCTCGTTATATACCATATATACTGATACATGCATGGCTGTTCTTACTATATGTCTCGTTATATACCATATATACTGATAAATGTATGGCTGTTCTTACTATATGTCTCGTTATATACCATATATACTGATAAATGTATGGCTGTTCTTACTATATGTCTCGTTATATACCATATATACTGATAAATGTATGGCTGTTCTTACTATATGTCTCGTTATATACCATATATACTGATATACGTATGGCTGTTCTTACTATATGTCTCATTATATACCGTATATACTGATACATGTATGGCTGTTGGTACTATATGTCTCGTTATATACCGTATATACTGATACATGCATGGCTGTTCTTATTATATGTCTCATTATATACCGTATATACTGATACATGTATGGCTGTTGGTACTATATGTCTCATTATATACCGTATATACTGATACATGTATGGCTGTTGGTACTATATGTCTCGTTATATACCGTATATACTGATACATGCATGGCTGTTCTTACTATATGTCTCATTATATACCGTATATACTGATACATGTATGGCTGTTGGTACTATATGTCTCGTTATATACCGTATATACTGATAAATGTATGGCTGTTCTTACTATATGTCTCATTATATACCGTATATACTGATACATGTATGGCTGTTCTTACTATATGTCTCATTATATACCGTATATACTGATACATGTATGGCTGTTCTTACTATATGTCTCGTTATATACCGTATATACTGATACATGCATGGCTGTTCTTACTATATGTCTCATTATATACCGTATATACTGATACATGTATGGCTGTTCTTACTATATGTCTCATTATATACCGTATGTACTGATAAATGTATGGCTGTTCTTACTATATGTCTCATTATATACCATATATACTGATACATGTATGGCTGTTCTTACTATATGTCTCATTATATACCATATATACTGATAAATGTATGGCTGTTCTTACTATATGTCTCATTATATACCATATATACTAATACATGTATGGCTGTTCTTACTATATGTCTCATTATATACCGTATGTACTGATAAATGTATGGCTGTTCTTACTATAAGTCTCATTATATATCGTATATACTGATACATGTATGGCTGTTCTTACTATATGTCTCATTATATACCGTATATACTGATAAATGTATGGCTGTTCTTACTATATGTCTCATTATATACCATATATACTGATAAATGTATGGCTGTTCTTACTATATGTCTCATTATATACCGTATATACTGATACATGTATGGCTGTTCTTACTATATGTCTCATTATATACCGTATATACTGATAAATGTATGGCTGTTCTTACTATATGTCTCGTTATATACCATATATACTGATACATGTATGGCTGTTCTTACTATATGTCTCGTTATATACCGTATATACTGATACATGTATGGCTGTTCTTACTATATGTCTCGTTATATACCATATATACTGATAAATGTATGGCTGTTCTTACTATATGTCTCATTATATACCATATATACTGATAAATGTATGGCTGTTCTTACTATATGTCTCATTATATACCGTATATACTGATACATGTATGGCTGTTCTTACTATATGTCTCATTATATACCATATATACTGATAAATGTATGGCTGTTCTTACTATATGTCTCGTTATATACCATATATACTGATACATGTATGGCTGTTCTTACTATATGTCTCGTTATATACCGTATATACTGATACATGTATGGCTGTTCTTACTATATGTCTCGTTATATACCATATATACTGATACATGTATGGCTGTTCTTATTATATGTCTCGTTATATACCGTATATACTGATACATGTATGGCTGTTCTTACTATATGTCTCGTTATATACCGTATATACTGATACATGTATGGCTGTTCTTACTATATGTCTCGTTATATACCATATATACTGATACATGTATGGCTGTTCTTACTATATGTCTCGTTATATACCATATATACTGATAAATGTATGGCTGTTCTTACTATATGTCTCGTTATATACCATATATACTGATACATGTATGGCTGTTCTTACTATATGTCTCGTTATATACCATATATACTGATAAATGTATGGCTGTTCTTACTATATGTCTCGTTATATACCATATATACTGATAAATGTATGGCTGTTCTTACTATATGTCTCTTATATACCATATATACTGATACATGTATGGCTGTTCTTACTATATGTCTCGTTATATACCGTATATACTGATAAATGTATGGCTGTTCTTACTATATGTCTCGTTATATACCATATATACTGATAAATGTATGGCTGTTCTTACTATATGTCTCATTATATACCATATATACTGATACATGTATGGCTGTTCTTACTATATGTCTCGTTATATACCATATATACTGATAAATGTATGGCTGTTCTTACTATATGTCTCGTTATATACCATATATACTGATACATGTATGGCTGTTCTTACTATATGTCTCATTATATACCATATATACTGATAAATGTATGGCTGTTCTTACTATATGTCTCATTATATACCATATATACTGATACATGTATGGCTGTTCTTACTATATGTCTCGTTATATACCATATATACTGATACATGTATGGCTGTTCTTACTATATGTCTCGTTATATACCATATATACTGATACAGGTATGGCTGTTCTTACTATATGTCTCATTATATACCATATATACTGATAAATGTATGGCTGTTCTTACTATATGTCTCGTTATATACCATATATACTGATACATGTATGGCTGTTCTTACTATATGTCTCATTATATACCATATATACTGATAAATGTATGGCTGTTCTTACTATATGTCTCGTTATATACCATATATACTGATACATGTATGGCTGTTCTTACTATATGTCTCAGTTATATACCATATATACTGATAAATGTATGGCTGTTCTTACTATATGTCTCGTTATATACCATATATACTGATACATGTATGGCTGTTCTTACTATATGTCTCGTTATATACCATATATACTGATAAATGTATGGCTGTTCTTACTATATGTCTCGTTATATACCGTATATACTGATACATGTATGGCTGTTCTTATTATATGTCTCGTTATATACCGTATATACTGATACATGTATGGCTGTTCTTACTATATGTCTCGTTATATACCATATATACTGATACATGTATGGCTGTTCTTATTATATGTCTCGTTATATACCGTATATACTGATACATGTATGGCTGTTCTTATTATATGTCTCGTTATATACCGTATATACTGATACATGTATGGCTGTTCTTATTATATGTCTCGTTATATACCGTATATACTGATACATGTATGGCTGTTCTTACTATATGTCTCGTTATATACCATATATACTGATACATGTATGGCTGTTCTTATTATATGTCTCGTTATATACCGTATATACTGATAAATGTATGGCTGTTCTTACTATATGTCTCGTTATATACCATATATACTGATACATGTATGGCTGTTCTTACTATATGTCTCATTATATACCATATATACTGATACATGTATGGCTGTTCTTACTATATGTCTCGTTATATACCGTATATACTGATAAATGTATGGCTGTTCTTACTATATGTCTCGTTATATACCATATATACTGATAAATGTATGGCTGTTCTTACTATATGTCTCATTATATACCATATATACTGATACATGTATGGCTGTTCTTACTATATGTCTCGTTATATACCATATATACTGATAAATGTATGGCTGTTCTTACTATATGTCTCGTTATATACCATATATACTGATACAGGTATGGCTGTTCTTACTATATGTCTCATTATATACCATATATACTGATAAATGTATGGCTGTTCTTACTATATGTCTCATTATATACCATATATACTGATACATGTATGGCTGTTCTTACTATATGTCTCGTTATATACCATATATACTGATACATGTATGGCTGTTCTTACTATATGTCTCGTTATATACCATATATACTGATACAGGTATGGCTGTTCTTACTATATGTCTCATTATATACCATATATACTGATAAATGTATGGCTGTTCTTACTATATGTCTCGTTATATACCATATATACTGATACAGGTATGGCTGTTCTTACTATATGTCTCATTATATACCATATATACTGATAAATGTATGGCTGTTCTTACTATATGTCTCGTTATATACCGTATATACTGATACATGTATGGCTGTTCTTATTATATGTCTCGTTATATACCGTATATACTGATACATGTATGGCTGTTCTTACTATATGTCTCGTTATATACCATATATACTGATACATGTATGGCTGTTCTTATTATATGTCTCGTTATATACCGTATATACTGATACATGTATGGCTGTTCTTATTATATGTCTCGTTATATACCGTATATACTGATACATGTATGGCTGTTCTTATTATATGTCTCGTTATATACCGTATATACTGATACATGTATGGCTGTTCTTACTATATGTTTCGTTATATACCATATATACTGATACATGTATGGCTGTTCTTATTATATGTCTCGTTATATACCGTATATACTGATACATGTATGGCTGTTCTTATTATATGTCTCGTTATATACCGTATATACTGATACATGTATGGCTGTTCTTATTATATGTCTCGTTATATACCGTATATACTGATACATGTATGGCTGTTCTTACTATATGTCTCGTTATATACCATATATACTGATACATGTATGGCTGTTTTTATTATATGTCTCGTTATATACCGTATATACTGATAAATGTATGGCTGTTCTTACTATATGTCTCGTTATATACCATATATACTGATAAATGTATGGCTGTTCTTACTATATGTCTCATTATATACCATATATACTGATACATGTATGGCTGTTCTTACTATATGTCTCGTTATATACCGTATATACTGATAAATGTATGGCTGTTCTTACTATATGTCTCGTTATATACCATATATACTGATAAATGTATGGCTGTTCTTACTATATGTCTCATTATATACCATATATACTGATACATGTATGGCTGTTCTTACTATATGTCTCGTTATATACCATATATACTGATAAATGTATGGCTGTTCTTACTATATGTCTCGTTATATACCATATATACTGATACAGGTATGGCTGTTCTTACTATATGTCTCATTATATACCATATATACTGATAAATGTATCTTACTATATGTCTCATTATATACCATATATACTGATACATGTATGGCTGTTCTTACTATATGTCTCGTTATATACCATATATACTGATAAATGTATGGCTGTTCTTACTATATGTCTCGTTATATACCATATATACTGATACAGGTATGGCTGTTCTTACTATATGTCTCATTATATACCATATATACTGATAAATGTATGGCTGTTTCTTACTATATGTCTCGTTATATACCATATATACTGATACAGGTATGGCTGTTCTTACTATATGTCTCATTATATAACCATATATACTGATAAATGTATGGCTGTTCTTACTATATGTCTCGTTATATACCGTATATACTGATACATGTATGGCTGTTCTTATTATATGTCTCGTTATATACCGTATATACTGATACATGTATGGCTGTTCTTACTATATGTCTCGTTATATACCATATATACTGATACATGTATGGCTGTTCTTATTATATGTCTCGTTATATACCGTATATACTGATACATGTATGGCTGTTCTTATTATATGTCTCGTTATATACCGTATATACTGATACATGTATGGCTGTTCTTATTATATGTCTCGTTATATACCGTATATACTGATACAATGTATGGCTGTTCTTACTATATGTCTCGTTATATACCATATATACTGATACATGTATGGCTGTTTTTATTATATGTCTCGTTATATACCGTATATACTGATAAATGTATGGCTGTTCTTACTATATGTCTCGTTATATACCATATATACTGATAAATGTATGGCTGTTCTTACTATATGTCTCATTATATACCGTATATATACTGATAAATGTATGGCTGTTCTTACTATATGTCTCATTTATATACCATATATACTGATAAATGTATGGCTGTTCTTACTATATGTCTCATTATATACCGTATATACTGATAAATGTATGGCTGTTCTTACTATATGTCTCATTATATACCATATATACTGATACATGTATGGCTGTTCTTACTATATGTCTCATTATATACCGTATATACTGATAAATGTATGGCTGTTCTTACTATATGTCTCATTATATACCATATATACTGATACAGGTATGGCTGTTCTTACTATATGTCTCGTTATATACCATATATACTGATACATGTATGGCTGTTTCTTACTATATGTCTCGTTATATACCGTATATACTGATACATGTATGGCTGTTCTTACTATATGTCTCGTTATATACCATATATACTGATACATGTATGGCTGTTCTTATTATATGTCTCGTTATATACCGTATATACTGATAAATGTATGGCTGTTCTTACTATATGTCTCGTTATATACCGTATATACTGATACATGTATGGCTGTTCTTACTATATGTCTCGTTATATACCATATATACTGATACATGTATGGCTGTTCTTACTATATGTCTCGTTATATACCATATATACTGATAAATGTATGGCTGTTCTTACTATATGTCTCGTTATATACCATATATACTGATACATGCATGGCTGTTCTTACTATATGTCTCGTTATATACCATATATACTGATAAATGTATGGCTGTTCTTACTATATGTCTCGTTATATACCATATATACTGATAAATGTATGGCTGTTCTTACTATATGTCTCATTATATACCATATATACTGATACATGTATGGCTGTTCTTACTATATGTCTCGTTATATACCGTATATACTGATAAATGTATGGCTGTTCTTACTATATGTCTCGTTATATACCATATATACTGATAAATGTATGGCTGTTCTTACTATATGTCTCATTATATACCATATATACTGATACATGTATGGCTGTTCTTACTATATGTCTCGTTATATACCATATATACTGATAAATGTATGGCTGTTCTTACTATATGTCTCGTTATATACCATATATACTGATACAGGTATGGCTGTTCTTACTATATGTCTCATTATATACCATATATACTGATAAATGTATGGCTGTTCTTACTATATGTCTCATTATATACCATATATACTGATACATGTATGGCTGTTCTTACTATATGTCTCGTTATATACCATATATACTGATAAATGTATGGCTGTTCTTACTATATGTCTCGTTATATACCATATATACTGATACAGGTTGGCTGTTCTTACTATATGTCTCATTATATACCATATATACTGATAAATGTATGGCTGTTCTTACTATATGTCTCGTTTATATACCATATATACTGATACAGGTATGGCTGTTCTTACTATATGTCTCATTATATACCATATATACTGATAAATGTATGGCTGTTCTTACTATATGTCTCGTTATATACCGTATATACTGATACATGTATGGCTGTTCTTATTATATGTCTCGTTATATACCGTATATACTGATACATGTATGGCTGTTCTTACTATATGTCTCGTTATATACCATATATACTGATACATGTATGGCTGTTCTTATTATATGTCACGTTATATACCGTATATACTGATACATGTATGGCTGTTCTTATTATATGTCTCGTTATATACCGTATATATGATACATGTATGGCTGTTCTTATTATATGTCTCGTTATATACCGTATATACTGATAAATGTATGGCTGTTCTTACTATATGTCTCGTTATATACCATATATACTGATACATGTATGGCTGTTCTTATTATATGTCTCGTTATATACCGTATATACTGATAAATGTATGGCTGTTCTTACTATATGTCTCGTTATATGCCATATATACTGATACATGTATGGCTGTTCTTATTATATGTCTCGTTATATACCGTATATACTGATAAATGTATGGCTGTTTCTTACTATATGTCTCGTTATATACCATATATACTGATACATGTATGGCTGTTCTTATTATATGTCTCGTTATATACCGTATATACTGATAAATGTATGGCTGTTCTTACTATATGTCTCGTTATATACCGTATATACTGATACAGGTATGGCTGTTCTTACTATATGTCTCATTATATACCATATATACTGATAAATGTATGGCTGTTCTTACTATATGTCTCGTTATATACCATATATACTGATACAGGTATGGCTGTTCTTACTATATGTCTCATTATATACCATATATACTGATAAATGTATGGCTGTTCTTACTATATGTCTCGTTATATACCGTATATACTGATACATGTATGGCTGTTCTTATTATATGTCTCGTTATATACCGTATATACTGATACATGTATGGCTGTTCTTATTATATGTCTCGTTATATACCGTATATACTGATACATGTATGGCTGTTCTTATTATATGTCTCGTTATATACCGTATATACTGATAAATGTATGGCTGTTCTTACTATATGTCTCGTTATATACCATATATACTGATACATGTATGGCTGTTCTTATTATATGTCTCGTTATATACCGTATATACTGATAAATGTATGGCTGTTCTTACTATATGTCTCCTTATATACCATATATACTGATACATGTATGGCTGTTCTTATTATATGTCTCGTTATATACCGTATATACTGATAAATGTATGGCTGTTCTTACTATATGTCTCGTTATATACCATATATACTGATACATGTATGGCTGTTCTTATTATATGTCTCGTTATATACCGTATATACTGATAAATGTATGGCTGTTCTTACTATATGTCTCGTTATATACCGTATATACTGATACATGTATGGCTGTTCTTACTATATGTCTCGTTATATACCGTATATACTGATAAATGTATGGCTGTTCTTATTATATGTCTCGTTATATACCGTATATACTGATACATGTATGGCTGTTCTTATTATATGTCTCGTTATATACCGTATATACTGATACATGTATGGCTGTTCTTACTATATGTCTCGTTATATACCGTATATACTGATAAATGTATGGCTGTTCTTATTATATGTCTCGTTATATACCGTATATACTGATAAATGTATGGCTGTTCTTATTATATGTCTCGTTATATACCGTATATACTGATACATGTATGGCTGTTCTTATTATATGTCTCGTTATATACCGTATATACTGATACATGTATGGCTGTTCTTATTATATGTCTCGTTATATACCATATATACTGATACATGTATGGCTGTTCTTATTATATGTCTCGTTATATACCGTATATACTGATACTTGTATGGCTGTTCTTATTATATGTCTCGTTATATACCGTATATACTGATAAATGTATGGCTGTTCTTATTATATGTCTCGTTATATACCGTATATACTGATAAATGTATGGCTGTTCTTATTATATGTCTCGTTATATACCGTATATACTGATAAATGTATGGCTGTTCTTATTATATGTCTCGTTATATACCGTATATACTGATACATGTATGGCTGTTCTTATTATATGTCTCGTTATATACCGTATATACTGATAAATGTATGGCTGTTCTTATTATATGTCTCGTTATATACCGTATATACTGATAAATGTATGGCTGTTCTTATTATATGTCTCGTTATATACCGTATATACTGATAAATGTATGGCTGTTCTTATTATATGTCTCGTTATATACCGTATATACTGATATATGTATGGCTGTTCTTATTATATGTCTCGTTATATACCGTATATACTGATAAATGTATGGCTGTTCTTATTATATGTCTCGTTATATACCGTATATACTGATACATGTATGGCTGTTCTTACTATATGTCTCGTTATATACCGTATATACTGATACATGTATGGCTGTTCTTACTATATGTCTCGTTATATACCGTATATACTGATAAATGTATGGCTGTTCTTATTATATGTCTCGTTATATACCGTATATACTGATAAATGTATGGCTGTTCTTATTATATGTCTCGTTATATACCGTATATACTGATAAATGTATGGCTGTTCTTATTATATGTCTCGTTATATACCGTATATACTGATACATGTATGGCTGTTCTGACTATATGTCTCGTTATATACCATATATACTGATACATGTATGGCTGTTCTTACTATATGTCTCGTTATATACCGTATATACTGATACATGTATGGCTGTTCTTATTATATGTCTCGTTATATACCGTATATACTGATATATGTATGGGCTGTTCTTATTATATGTCTCGTTATATACCATATATACTGATAAATGTATGGCTATTCTTACTATATGTCTCGTTATATACCATATATACTGATATATGTATGGCTGTTCTTATTATATGTCTCGTTATATACCGTATATACTGATACATGTATGGCTGTTCTGACTATATGTCTCGTTATATACCATATATACTGATACATGTATGGCTGTTCTTACTATATGTCTCGTTATATACCGTATTTACTGATACATGTATGGCTGTTCTTATTATATGTCTCGTTATATACCGTATATACTGATATATGTATGGCTGTTCTTATTATATGTCTCGTTATATACCATATATACTGATAAATGTATGGCTATTCTTACTATATGTCTCGTTATATACCATATATACTGATAAATGTATGGCTGTTCTTACTATATGTCTCATTATATACCATATATACTGATAAATGTATGGCTGTTCTTACTATATGTCTCGTTATATACCATATATACTGATAAATGTATGGCTATTCTTACTATATGTCTCGTTATATACCATATATACTGATAAATGTATGGCTGTTCTTACTATATGTCTCGTTATATACCATATATACTGATAAATGTATGGCTGTTCTTACTATATGTCTCGTTATATACCATATATACTGATAAATGTATGGCTATTCTTACTATATGTCTCGTTATATACCATATATACTGATAAATGTATGGCTGTTCTTACTATATGTCTCATTATATAACCATATATACTGATAAATGTATGGCTGTTCTTACTATATGTCTCATTATATACCATATATACTGATAAATGTATGGCTGTTCTTACTATATGTCTCATTATATACCATATATACTGATAAATGTATGGCTGTTCTTACTATATGTCTCGTTATATACCATATATACTGATAAATGTATGGCTATTCTTACTATATGTCTCATTATATACCATATATACTGATAAATGTATGGCTGTTCTTACTATATGTCTCGTTATATACCATATATACTGATAAATGTATGGCTATTCTTACGATATGTCTCGTTATATACCATATATACTGATACATGTATGGCTGTTCTTACTATATGTCTCATTATATACCATATATACTGATAAATGTATGGCTGTTCTTACTATATGTCTCGTTATATACCATATATACTGATAAATGTATGGCTATTCTTACTATATGTCTCGTTATATACCATATATACTGATAAATGTATGGCTGTTCTTACTATATGTCTCGTTATATACCATATATACTGATAAATGTATGGCTATTCTTACTATATGTCTCGTTATATACCATATATACTGATAAATATATGGCTGTTCTTACTATATGTCTCGTTATATACCATATATACTGATACATGTATGGCTGTTCTGACTATATGTCTCATTATATACCATATATACTGATAAATGTATGGCTGTTCTGACTATATGTCTCATTATATACCATATATACTGATAAATGTATGGCTGTTCTGACTATATGTCTCATTATATACCATATATACTGATAACTGTATGGCTGTTCTGACTATATGTCTCATTATATACCATATATACTGATAAATGTATGGCTGTTCTGACTATATGTCTCATTATATACCATATATACTGATAAATGTATGGCTGTTCTGACTATATGTCTCGTTATATACCATATATACTGATAAATGTATGGCTGTTCTGACTATATGTCTCATTATATACCATATATACTGATAAATGTATGGCTGGTCTGACTATATGTCTCATTATATACCATATATACTGATAAATGTATGGCTGTTCTGACTATATGTCTCATTATATACCATATATACTGATAAATGTATGGCTGTTCTTACTATATGTCTCGTTATATACCATATATACTGATAAATGTATGGATGTTCTTACTATATGTCTCGTTATATACCATATATACTGATAAATGTATGGCTGTTCTTACTATATGTCTCGTTATATACCATATATACTGATAAATGTATGGCTGTTCTTACTATATGTCTCGTTATATACCATATATACTGATAAATGTATGGCTGTTCTTACTATATGTCTCGTTATATACCATATATACTGATAAATGTATGGCTGTTCTGACTATATGTCTCATTATATACCATATATACTGATACATGTATGGCTGTTCTGACTATATGTCTCGTTATATACCATATATACTGATACATGTATGGATGTTCTTACTATATGTCTCGTTATATACCATATATACTGATAAATGTATGGCTGTTCTTACTATATGTCTCGTTATATACCATATATACTGATAAATGTATGGATGTTCTTACTATATGTCTCGTTATATACCATATATACTGATAAATGTATGGCTGTTCTTACTATATGTCTCGTTATATACCATATATACTGATAAATGTATGGCTGTTCTTACTATATGTCTCGTTATATACCATAATATACTGATAAATGTATGGCTGTTCTTACTATATGTCTCGTTATATACCATATATACTGATAAATGTATGGCTGTTCTGACTATATGTCTCATTATATACCATATATACTGATACATGTATGGCTGTTCTGACTATATGTCTCGTTATATACCATATATACTGATACATGTATGGCTGTTCTGACTATATGTCTCATTATATA
>JAWPHD010024147.1:0-20042 GCA_037043455.1 Cyrtodaria siliqua
GACGAGGCAGTTCTGTTTTTCGGAAATCGACGAGGCAGTTCCGTTGTTCAGTTCCGTTGTTCGGAAATCGACTTGGAAGTTCCTTTTTTCGGAAATAGACTAGGCAGTTCCGTTGTTTGGAAATCGACTAGGCAGTTCCGCTGTTCGGAAATCGACTAGGTAGTTCCGTTGTTTTGTTCCGTTGTTCGGAAATCGACTTGTAAATTCCGTTGTTCGGAAATCGAGGAGGCAGTTCCGTTGTTCGGAAATCGTCGAGACAGTTTCGTTGTTCGGAAATCAATTAGTCAATTCCGTTGTACGGAAATCGACGTCGCAGTTCCGTTGTTCGGAAATCGACGAGGCAGCTCAGTTGTTCGGAAATCGACTAAGCAGTTCTGTTTTTCGGAAAAATACGAGATATTTTCGTTATTTGGTACGGTGCGATGAAACCTGAAGCAATATACGTCATACGACAGCAGCTACATGAATATATGCAAATAAGTTATGTGGCATTTTTGAAGATAAACAGAATCTCACATTCGTGCCTATGTATTATTGAATGTATTAATATCTTCAGACGAAATTGAAATGACGCTCTACAGAACGTCGCATTATATAAGTGTATTCAATTCGTCTAATACATTTAACTGACACCCATGCAAGATCCTTTATATACAAGATGCAGAAACTTTTTAATTTGCATATGGAAGAATCTTCCAGAAATCGAAATCGACTGAAAAAAACAATAATTTCACGAAATGTAACTCTTGGTGATATGTTAGTACTGATTTATCTCCCGCAGATATCGATAAAGCCGTCTGGGGCGTTATGTAATTTAGCGTGTCGGCAGTCACACTTGCACACTTTATGTGTGTGTGGGGGGGGGGGGGGGGGGGGGGGGGTGGTCATAAAACATTGGGAATCATTATGTATCTATAGTGACCATATGGAGTGAAACTATAAATGCACTTTAGTAAATTTAAGCAAAACGCATTTTTAAAAAATCACTTTAATATTTACATGAAATACGTTATTATAAACAAGCTTTTAATAAGCTGTAACTGAGAATAGTTTATTTAAGTGTATTTTTATTGAAATGGCATTATAATAGTGAGAAATTCTATAAAAAGCCGTTTAAGAGTAAAAAATCCCATCATTTTTGATATAGCAAAAGTTTCGTTCTGACCGTTTTGCCTAAAATGAAAAAACCATCATTGGACAGAGAAATACATGTGTAATGGGTTTTTGCATGAATTAAACATTTATGCATACAACTCTTCATGATATATATTTCTCCGCGTCGTCTGCTTAATGTGATTATCGCAAACAACAACAACAACAACAACAATTAATAATTTAAAAAAAATCGCTATCTTTGCTTGTAAAACAGACCATCGATAACAAGTGTCATTAAAAAAAAGACTATATCAAAATAAAGATAAGTGTTTCACCTATTTAGAACCGTTTGCACCTAAGGCTTCAGTTTCGTCATTATGCGATATATTTACAATTAAAAAAACACATGTTCGACATATTTTAAGAACTTTATATAGAACATATATCTTTCAATATCTTTCAATATTTTATTAGTGATACAGGCCACCGGCCAAAACACATAACATGTATACAATATATTTATCATAAATTTACACGTGGTTTGGTTGTTATGCATAAATGTACAATTAACTAACAATACTATCAATACAATACTATTGCTGTTATATAACAGTACATACTAATCATGAATAAATTCACTTCGTTTAACGAAAGCATAGTTAAGAAACATAGCTATATGTTTTATAACACTTTCATTTTTACATGACATGACAATATTAAACTTGTGTTTGTTAGGAAACTCATAGTACTTTTTAGGAATATATAACGATCTTAAATCATGATAGAATGGGCATATCAGTAGAAAGTGATATTCGTCTTCTATAACATTATTACAATGAAAACACAAACGTCTCTCTCTAGGCATACCTACATGCCGTCCTCTCTCTATGAGTAGAGAGTGAGAGGATGTTCTAAAAGATACCATAGCTATTCTAAATTTCTTAATATTTAACACATTTAAATAATTTTCTACAACAAGTTCAGATTTAAAATATCTATACAAATGCAGCTTTGCATTACCCTCTACTTGTTCGCTCCACTTCTGTATATATTGGTCTCTGAGCCTTAACTCATATTGCTTTATAAAAACATTTTCATTGACAACACTCTGCCGTTCCCATATATATCCAAAGCCATTATAATACAAATTGTGCTTTAGTTTTGTTACCCAATTTTCATATCCATGACTATCTAAAAGAATCAACATTTCATAGCATTTTTTAACATATCTTGTGCAAGGCATTTTTATAATTTTAAACCAATACTTTATACATCTTTTGTTGGCTGCTATATACATAGGGTATCTACCACAATCACCCATTACTGCTGCATTGCATGCATTGATAAATGCATTCATTAAACGTTTGCAAGCATACATATGAACCCTTTCAATACATTCCATTTGATCAAATCCCCACAGTTCTGATCCGTAAAGAAATACCGGACTAACTTTTGAGTCAAATAGTTTAAAATATATACTGTAAGGTATCGGGGTTAGCTCACTTAATGAAGCTAGCATAGCAACTAATACACGTTTTGCCTTTATTGCCAGTGCGTTCGCCATCTGGTACATAGATAATCGACATGTAAAAAACAATCCAACATAATTATAACCACTTACAGCTTCTATCTGTTTTCCATCATAAAACCATTTCTCTGCTCTTGCTAAATGACCACCATTTTTAAAAACAACAATTTTAGTTTTATCAGTATTCACTTTCAGCTTCCATGTATTACAATACTGATATAATAAGTCAAGTTTCTTTTGTAGACCATTTACAGTATCTGCTATCAATGCCACATCATCAGCAAACAATATTAATACTATTTCTACAACATCAGGTGTTAACTGCACTCCATGTAACCCGCAATTACACATTTCTTCACTCAATTCATTAATAAATAATGAAAATAAAATTGGACTGAGAACACAGCCCTGTCGTAAACCTCTTGGACAATCAAAATATTCAGTACATTTTTCATTGGCTTTCACACACACTTTAACGTTTTTGTATATGCTTTGTATTGATTGCAACAGTTTTCCTTTAATTCCACCTTTTCTAAGTATTGTAAACAATTTACTTCTATTTACCCAATCAAAAGCTTTCATAAAATCTACAAATGCCACAAATAGCTTTTTACCCTTTTTACATAGATATTTAGAAATGATTGCTTGAAGTATAAATGCATTGTCAATTGTACAATATCCGGGGCGAAAACCAGCTTGTGATTCAGTAATTTTATCAAACACATTTGCATAAAACGTAACACGTCTTGCTATTATACTAATATATATCTTGCTAAATGTATCTATAAGTGCAATGCCTCTATAATTATCAGGACAATTAACTGATCCCTTTTTATGAAGAGGTATTAAGATGGATTCTGCCCAAAGATCTGGGAATTCACCATTTGCAAAGAGTCTATTAAAAAGTTTGGTCAAATATGGCAGTATAATATCTATACTATATATAAATTGTTCTGCAATAAGTTCTCCAGATGAAGACTTGTTCTTCTTTAAACGCCTCACTGCAGTCAGTACCTCATCTGCCGTAATCTCTGAGTTCGAAATAAATTCGTCTATGTCATTTATATCCATGTTTTCATCATCCACATTTAGTTCAATATTCCCATCATCACCCTCATCGTCGTCGTCAAATTGGTTAAATAATGATTTAAAATGGTTAAATCATGTCTCGTTTTGTATGTTTGGTTTATAATTTGATTTATTGGAACCACATGCTTTGATTTTACTGCAAAATGCTTTTGAATCATTAGCTGATGC
This sequence comes from Cyrtodaria siliqua, assembly GCA_037043455.1. Classification (NCBI taxonomy): domain Eukaryota; kingdom Metazoa; phylum Mollusca; class Bivalvia; order Adapedonta; family Hiatellidae; genus Cyrtodaria; species Cyrtodaria siliqua. The sequence continues at coordinate 3,881 of JAWPHD010024147.1, forward strand.
AACTATTGAATTCAATACCGATTTATTGTAACACCATTTCTTATTACTGCAAACATTTTTGAAAACATTTTTTGCTCTGATATATGCATTTAAATCTTCTTCCGATCTAGTAAACCGAAATTGCCTGAGACATCTATGTTTATTACGTTTAAATTTACGACATTCATTATCGAACCACTTTCGTGTTATTACTGGATTATTCTTCGTTCCTTTCAAGCACTTAAACTTAGAACATGCGTCATCAAAAACCTTTACAAAACCAGTTATAATACAATTGATATTCATATCTTGGTTCACAATCATCCCATCAATATCGTCAAGTTTACCGCTAAGCACGTTATCACGCAGAATGTTTCTAAATTCCTCAGCATTTTCTCTCTTAATTACGTACTTATATTCAGCTCCACTACTGACCTGATCATTAACAACATGCGTAGGTAATCGAGCATTTGCGCGTAGGCACAATATTATTGGAAGATGTTTACACTCCGATCTTGCGTCCACTTTAAATTCAACTAAAATATCAATAAGGTTTTTGGAAATAAGGTAGTAATCTATAACACTACAACCCGTTTGACTTATATACGTGTACTCCCCAATCCCTCTGTCATTACCAAACCGTCCGTTTACGATATACAAACAGTAGGTTTTACAAAGTTCAAGTAGCTCTCTTCCAAATTTGTTAGTTTTATCGTCACATGATGCTCTTTTTATTCCAATATCTCCATTTAGTATATCTTCATATTCATTTAGTTCAGGAATATCTGGGTCAATGGAGGTAAAATCATCTAGTATTGCTGTTCTTGCATTAAAATCACCAGCAAGCAGAATTTTACAATCTGCATAAATAGTCTGCATGTCAACTATTTCATTTTCTATAATTTGCATTCCTGCTGCTAATCCTCTATAAAATGGAGAATTTTCTGGTGGAATGTAGACACAAATGAGATCAAGGTCTGAAAACGAATTAAGAATACTCTTGTCAAATTTCAGTAATATCCCAAACTCAAAATTATTAGATATTTGTTTTACATACTGTTCAAATACATTCCGAATAAACATCATGACTCCGCCCATATTTCTGCCACCACGTACAGACAATTTAGCGGGACAGATAAAACATATATGATTTGGAAAAGCATGTTCTATTTTCGATTTGTCAAGCTCCCATGTCTCTATAAAAATTATAACGTCAAAGTTAGTAATGTATAACATGAAGTCAGCATCGCTCAATTTGTTTCGTAAACCTTCAATATTCCAGCAAATTAATGATATGTTGCTATTGTTATCTGACGGGCCTTGGCCTGACCGCTATAAGATATTACCACTATCATTCGATGAAATAGATCCATTGACACTTTGGCCAGCTTCACTTTCATGCACTAATGGATTTACATTCTGGTCTATATCCATGTTAGCACTTTCCTGCGGTGGTTCAATTCTGGAAGATAACGTTCTGACGCCTCTTTTGAATACTCGTGTTTTAATGTCGTCATCATTATCTGATTTACGGTAGGTGAATAACTCACCATTTTTGAAATAACCACCTAGACCTTTAATGCTCAGCTCTTTAAGCTGTTTTCTTTGCTTAAATGTTAGATCATTAGAAATTCGGATTCCACTTTTACGCAGTTCATCTCGACCGGTAAACATCTTTATCTTATTTTGCAAGTTTGAAAAGTTGACAAGCATCATACGAGGATGAACACCGATAGTTCCTACACGCTTTGCGCTAACAATAATTTCATCTATATTTTGTTCATCTGGACAAACGACCTTTATAACTTTATCCATAACAATAGCTTTTCTAACTGTGTCATTTTCAAAATTCTCTTCATCGAGTCCAAAAATTCTTAAGGTATTTTTACGTGACTGATCTTCAAGGTAGTCCACATTTCTTTCCAGGCTTTCAAATTCATCATGATTTCTATCAATTTCCATTTGTAAAGCATCGATATCAGATTGTAACATTTCTTGGTTATATGATAAAGTTTCAAATTTTGATTCCATGTTATTAACGCGTTTTTCAAGTGAAACCTGTTTTTCTTCTACATATTTAACCGAAGACTTAATTTTACACACTTCAGACTTCATTGCTTTCATTTCGTTTTTAACCTGCAATACTTCCTCTTTGACTTGTCGAATCTCATGTGTTGTGCTATCCTTAGCGGCTGCAATAGCTTCCAATATTTGTTGAGTTTCTTCGGACGGACCTGGGTTCATCTCAACATCCGCAGATAATATAAGACGATTTTCTGAATACTTGCGGTACGAATTGTGGTAACTAAGACACGATCCAACGTTTGGTACGATAGATACATATGCATCCATATGAGTATACACACAGTTGGAATCCCTCGTTACAAAGTCATCAAATGATGAAAAGGCCCCCACTACAATGTCTATAGACCACAATGATGCATCTGTGACTAATAGAATGCCTGTAAGTAACAGGCAACACGTGAAGGATCTGAAATGTATATCCGTCTGTGATGTACATGGCATGTACCATTGACTCGTATCGTTTGACCTAGTCCTACTCCCTTTGTCAATATGTAGACCAATACGCGCACGATATAATGCTAGATCGATACCCATTTTGATAAGTTTGTGTATTTCGTTATATGCAATCAATCAATAAACAGCAAAATGGAAAGGCACATTTGATCTTCCATACAAATTCCAGTTGTTACAGTGATTATCTTCATATATTGGCCCTAATACGTTTCCGTAGATTTTTTCTTGAATAGCAAGCCGCGGACGATAATTACTTTTCTGCTCACACTCCAATGCACCAGGACAAAGGGCGGTGTTAGTGGCCGTGTTATCCTAACTAGCTCACATATAAGGACACTAGATGGTGTATTTAAACTCGAAAACAGACAAAGATCCTTTTAACATAAAAATATGAAACTTGTATAAAAATAAAGATAATAAATTGTATTTTAAGAAACCGTTTGCACCTAAGCGATCATATTTATAGAACTTCTAATATTAAAAAATAATGAAATTTCCCCCTAAACGCTCCATGTAAAAATCGGGCGACTCATCGATAAACCGTTTGAGGAAAATTCTTCCATATGGTCGTAAATCATCGTTCCGACTGCTACCTAAAATACCAATATGCATATAGTTGGTTCCAGGTTCATCATTATTCAAATCGAACTGAATAATGCGACTATGAGTTCGGAAGGCAAATATCAATGTATGGTGGAAAACGACGTGCGATGCAATAACAATGGAACATACGAGAATCATGTGCTCCACTACAAATGACGAAAGATGCCCTCGCAAATTTGAACTATATAAAGACCTGCTATACGTTTGAAACATTTTGTTTGTATTCGACTTTAAACACCAATCATCATCATCCTAAACCAAGACCATTATTAATCAATAATCATTAACGAAGATCAATACTCATCATCAGTTATCATCATCATCATCATCATCATCATCATCATCATCATCATCATCATCCTAAACCAAGACCAATATTCGTTTTTATCAATCACTACCAATCATTATCGTCATTAACGAACATCAATACTCATCACTAGTGGTCATCATCATCATCCCAAGCGAAGACAAATATTCATCTTTATCAATCACCATCACTCATCAGCGTCATTAACGAAGATCAATACTCATCACCAGTGATCATCATCATCATTCTAAACCAAGACAAATATTCATCTTCATCAATCACCATCACTCATCAGCGTCATTAACGAAGATCAATACTCATCACCAGTGATCATCATCATCATTCTAAACCAAGACCACTATTCATCTTTATAAATCACCAGCAGTCATCATCGTCATTAACAGACATCACTACTCATCACATCTAATCACATCAATCGCCACTATTCAACATCACTCATCATCATTAACCAATATATATAATCATCCCCAGTTATCATCCCCATCAACCATCATCGTCATTATTAGCTTAATCAATCATCATAAGTGAGATACCAATGATTAGCTTAATCAGTCCTCATAAGTGAGATACCAACGATTAGCTTAATCAGTCATCATAAGTGAGATGCCAATGATATCATCAATGTTTTTTTGGTGTTGGGGGAAACCTGTTTGTGATAAAACGGTAGACATAAAATGTTATAATGATGATGGATGGTGATAAATGATGAGTGATGGCGGTGATTAACGTTGGTTAGTGATAATGCTGGTTATGGCTGGTGGATAAGGGTACTGATGATTGTGATAATTGTTTATTTCTTGATTTGTTTCTTTGTTCGGAAACAACATTAATCTACATTGTGCGCGCATGCGCACTCTGACGAACGGATTATACAATTAATTACTTCAATTAAACTATTGAAGTGCAGTGGGCGACTTTGAACAATTGGGACAGGAAAATGAACAACAAACACAATTTGACAATTTTGAGGCACGCATTTCGAGGTAGTTTTAGCCCTCTTATTTAAGGGCGGTTTATGTGGGTATGCACACCCAATAAACTTTAGCGAAAGTCACGGACAGAAGACCATTTTTACGCAGATGACCGAAGATTTGCCAGAATAGAACACTTTTGGACGTGGTTCACTCTTAGTCGCTACCATGTTCTCCGAAAGAGTCATCGTCGGAATTTTCGCCATAGAGTTTACAGCGGAGATCCAGAACCTCATTCTTCTTCATGCAGGCGTAGTGGCAGAATGTCTTCAGCATCCCCTCCAAGACGAGAAAGCGCATGCGTAGCGTGTAGCGGAAGGATTTCTGGTCTTCGTCACGTGCGATCTTGTAGCGGTAGTTAAAGTACTCCATCTTCTCGTTGAGTAGGTTGATCTGGTCGCAGGCACGTAGGAAGCGACGCTGCGCCTCGTACAGCTGAGCGTACATGTCAAATTTCTCCATCCCCATAATTTGGCTTTGACAGAACTTGATTGTGTATGGCTGTAATCGATAATCTTCAATCTCGGTGATGATGCGATGATCTTCCGATGATAATCAATCTGACCAAAACGGTAGAATGGTTGTCAAACAAGATAATTATGGTATATATACTCCGCAAATTCACTGTAGGCTCAATCAGAGATGCAATGTGAATAAATCAAACAAGCCAAGTTTGGAATATTTGTTGGGCATCCCAGCCGCAAACACGCCACAACAGCTTTGCACTTCATAATTGTTAAAGCTGTGACTTTGTCAAACGGACAATTCAGTTGATACAGGCTCAGACAATGGCCAGTAATTAACGAGCGTGTCAGTCCGTATACGTGAAAGAAAGCTTATATTGAGTTATGACGGATGTCATATTTACGGTTACCGGTTGTTAAAGATATACTTTCGATACGAAGAAATATATGTTATTGTGGAAATAGATTTACTTAAATTATTTGTTAAAATAATATATGTCAGTTTCTCAAAAGCACGCGTCGTATCAGAAACTTAACTATTTAATACAATTACCAACATAAATACATATGTATGTATATATTCAGCCCTTGTCATCATTATCATTAACTGACATCAATAATCATCACCACCAATCATCATCATCCTATACCAAGACCAATATTTAACATTATCAATCACCATTAATGATCATCGTTATTAATGAAGATCAATACTCATCACCAGTGATCATCATCCTAAACCATTACCAATATGCATCATTATCATTCTCCATCTATCACCATCGTCATTAACGAACATCAATACTCATCACCAGTGATCATCATCATCCTAAACCAAGACAAATATTCATCATTATCAATCACAAGCAATCATCATCGTCATTAACGAACATCAATACTCATCACCATCATCATCCTTAACCAAGACCAATATTCATCATTAACAATCATCATCAATCATCATCGTCATTAATGAAGATTAATACTCATCACCAGTGATCATCATCATGATTCTAAACCAAGACCAATATGCCCCATTATCAAACATCATCAATCATCATCGTCATTAATGAAGATCAATACTCATCACCAGTTATCATCATCATCATCCTAAACCTAGACAAATATTCATCATTATCAATCATCATCAATCATCATTGTCATTAACGAACATCAATACTCAGCACCAGTGATCATCATTATCATTCTAAACCAAGACCAATATGCACCATTAGCAATCATCATCAATCATCATCAGCAACCTTATTAGCTTTATCAATCATCATAAGTGAGATGCCAATGATATCATACATGTTTTTGGGGGAATATGTTTGTGATAAAACTGTAGACATGAAATGTTATAATGTTATAATGATGATGGATGGTGATAAATGATGAGTGATGGCGGTGATTAACTTTAGTTAATGATAATGGTGGTTATGGCTGGTGGATAAGGGTACTGATGATGGTAATGATTGTTTATTTATTTCATTGAATGATGTGTATTTAATATATACATATATATGTTTATTTCATTCAATGATGTGTATTTAATATATACATATATATGTTTTCCTAATAATACATATGTATTCATATTTATATGCTATAATTACTTTCAATAATATATACGTGTTTATCCTTAAATTTGTTTACTCATACCTAAATATTTCTCATGCTCTTCTCCAGAACATGTTTTAATATATGTGTGTATTTGTATTTAGTATGTCTTGTATGTATTACCGCCTCAGTGCTGACGGCGATGGACATTGTAAAATGTTTATGCTTTAATAAAAATTGAATTGAATTGAATTGAATTTAACATACATAATCTATAAGAACTTATCACCGTAAATATGGCATCCGTAATAACTCAACAAAGGCTTTTATTTATGCATTCGGACTGACACCCTAATTACCGGCCATTGTCTGAATACAACCGTCCGTACAACGTGTTTGACTCATCTCGAGCGTCAACAGCTTTAATAACATTTCGCAGCCTAGCGAGTAATTAATTATGACATGGCATGTTTGCAGATGGGTTGCTGTACAAATAGTCCAAGGTTAACTTGTTTATGGTTCATTCAGACTGCTTCTCTGATTTTGTTATTCATACACGTACCGTCCTACAGTATATGGAGCTAGACCGAGTACCATGGGCCCAATCTGGTGGAACGCAAAAGTTCCCTCAGGGAAACTATTGAGTAAGTTACTGTGAAGCATAGGAGAGGTGAAAGACACAGGGCTGGTATGTATTGAGTGTTTTCCTTTATTTCTGAAACATTTAACTTGCTTCTAGCGAAAACCGCATGAAAATTGAAGGTAAGCTGGACATGCTGCACTACTTTTTGTGAAGCACAGTTTCAAGTGTACTTTGGTCATTTTGACCTCAGAATCCAAAAAGAAGGCGTTTACTTCCAGTTTGGAATATATTTTGGAAAAAAAAGCAGGTCAGCGAATCATCTAAGGCCCATTTTTGTGTTGCACTGGGCATGACTGATACTACATTGTGTGTGTTACATGGCCAGCATATCTAGGATTGGATAGTTTCGGTTAGGTATTTATTAACAACCCTATGTAAAAATAATGGTGGTCTAGGTCCATATATACCGTAGTTATCTTGTTTGACAACCATTCTACCTTGTTGGTCAGAGTATCATCAGAAGATCGTCGTGCTCGAAATCATCGCATCTACACCGTGATTGAAAATTATCCAGCTCATATTATCAGAACAGAACAGATATCCGTCAGAACAGAACAGAACAATTGGTGTCAAAATTAGTTATATCATGGGGATGGAGACATTTGACATGTACGCTCAGCTGTACGAGGCACAGCGACGCTTCCAACGTGCTTGCGACCAAGTCAACTTACTTAACGAGAAGATGCAATACCTTAACAGGCGCTACATCAACGCACGTGGGGAAGACCAGAAGTCCTTCCGTTACACGCTACGCATGCGCATTCTCGTCGTAGAGGGGACACTGAATACATTCTGCCACTACGCCTGCATCAAGAAGAACGAGGTTCTGGATCTCCGCTGTAAGCTGTATGGTGAAAATCCCGACGATGGAGAAATTGTCTACAATGGAATGGGCAACTACTCTTTCGGAGAATCCGACAGCGACTGAGCAAGTCCAGAAGAGATCTCCAAAACAGATCATCTGCCAAAACATGATCTTCTGTCCGAGACTTTCCCTAAAGTCTTTCTTTTTGCACACCCACCTAAAACAAACCCTATTGAAAAGAGAGGGCAAACACAATAATCTTGAAAGTGGTACCTCAAAATTGTCAACAATTGTGTTTGCTCTTTATTTTCCTTGATCAGTCGTAAAGGACATAAACTAATTAATTTTGAAATGTTTTTTTCTTCTGTTTTATTGTTGTTTTTAAGTATGCGAACGTACATGTATGTGGTAACTAGTCATGTTTGTGGTAACTAGTCATGTATGTGGTAACTAGTCGTGTATGTGGTAACTAGTCATGTATGTGGTAACTAGTCATGTATCTGGTAACTAGTCATGTATGTGGTAACTAGTCGTGTATCTCGTAACTAGTCATGTATGTGGTAACTAGTCGTGTATCTGGTAACTAGTCATGTATGTGGTAACTAGTCGTGTATGTTGTAACTAGTCGTGTATGTGGTAACTAGTCAAGCATCTGGTAACTAGTCGTGTATGTTGTAACTAGTCATGTATGTGGTAACTAGTCATGTATGTGGTAACTAGTCATGTATGTGGTAACTAGTCGTGTATGTTGTAACTAGTCATGTATGTGGTAACGGTAACTAGTCGTGTATGTGGTAACTAGTCATGTATGTGGTTAGTGGTCGTGTATGTGGTAACTAGTCGTGTATGTGATAACTGGTCGTGTATGTGGTAACTAGTCGTGTATCTGGTAACTAGTCGTGTACGTGGTAACTAGTCGTGTACGTGGTAACTAGTCGTGCACGTGGTAACTAGTCGTGTACGTGGTAACTAGTCGTGTATGTGGTAACTAGTCGTGTAAGTGGTAACTAGTCGTGTATGCGGTAACTGGTCATGCATGTGGTAACTAGTCGTGTACGTGGTAACTAGTCGTGTACGTGATGACTAGTCGTGTATGTGGTAACAAGTCGTGTATGTGGTAACACGTGATAACTAGTCGTGTATGTGGTAACAAGTCGTGTATGTGGTAACTAGTCATGTACGTGGTAACTAGAGTCATGTACGTGGTAACTAGTCGTGTATGTGTAACTAGTCATGTATGTGGTAACTAGTCATGCATGTGGCAACTAGTCATGCATGTGGTAACTGGTCATGTATGGTAACTGGTCATGAATGTGGTAACTAGTCATGTATGTGGTAACTAGTCGTGTATGTGGTAACTAGTCGTGTAAGTGGTAACTAGTCATGCATGCGGTAACTAGTCGTGCATGTGGTAACTAGTCGTGTATGTGGTAACTAGAGGTGTATGTGGTAACAAGAGTCATGTACGTGGTAACTAGTCATGTATGTGGTAACTAGTCATGTTTGTGGTAACTAGTCGTGTATGTGGTAGCTAGTCGTGTATGTGGTAACTAGTCATGTATGTGTAACTAGTCATGTATGTGGTAACTAGTCATGTATGTGGTAACTAGTCATGTATGTGGCAACTAGTCATGCATGTGGTAACTAGTCATGTATGTGGTAACTAGTCATGTATGTGGTAACTAGTCGTGTATGTGGTACTAGTCATGTATGTGGCAACTAGTCATGTATGTGGTAACTGGTCATGTATGGTAACTGGTCATGTATGTGGTAACTAGTCATGTATGTGGTAACTAGTCATGTATGGGGTAACTAGTCATGTACGTGGTAACTAGTCTTGTACGTGGTAACTAGTCGTGTATGTGGTAACTTGTTATGTATGTGTAACTAGCCATGTATGTGGTAACTAGTCATGTATGTGGTAACTAGTCGTGTATGTGGCAACTAGTCATGTATGTGGCAACTAGTCATGTATGTGGTAACTGGTCATGTATGGTAACTAGTCATGTATGTGGTAACTAGTCATGTATGTGGTAACTAGTCATGTATGTGGTATCTAGTCATGTATGTGGCAACTAGTTATGTATGTGGTAACTGGTCATGTATGGTAACTAGTCATGTATGTGGTAACTAGTCATGTATGTCATGTATGTGGTAACTAGTCATGTATGTGGTAACTAGTCATGTATGTGGTAACTAATCATGTATGTGGTAACTAGTCATGTATGTGGCAACTAGTCATGTATGTGGTAACTAGTCATGTACAACTTTTATTAAAATCGGTTCATAAAACACATCAAATGAAAGACCACCAAGTGCTTGACAGGTATTTCATCTCTCTAAATGATTTGAGCCGAACAAATTACAAACTGACCAGCGGTTCTTGAACTGACCAGCGGTTCTTGTGAAAGTGTGTGATGCAATGACATTTGTCGGAACAAAGATTCGTCTTGTCATTCTTCAAAATCAGTGAACATTTCCGCTCGAAAATCACTTTTGTGCCGTTACATTTCGAAATGTTCTTTATCGAAATGATGCAATTCATTTTGAAATATAAATAATGTTATGTCGGAGTATATAATTAAAATTGAATTGGTCATCCAATTTATATCGGACTAAAACTTTCTTTACTAACTTTTTAAATTACTGTTTAGAGTTATAATTTTCAATATATTTTAACGAAATAATTGAACTGAATTGTTGTACACGGGAATATGTTATTTAGAGTCGCCCCAGAGAGAGGGAAATGCTAACAAGGATTCCGGGAACCATGCTAACTGGTCATATACCACATTGCATTTCCCATAGGCCTTCATTATAGCCCTTTGGCCTACAACCCCTATTCCTATATCTGAACGGATGATAAAACCTAACTTCTTTTTAAAGAACTATCTTAGAGACACCCAAAAATGACCAGCAGTTGAGCCTCTAATATTTCACTGAAAGTGGCCACCCCCAAAATGGCAGGAAAGAAACTTTACTTTTTGCAAATATACTCTCAGTACAAATGTATCCATAAAAATACAAATTTCAGTCAAAATATCCTTAATCAACATGTTTTATGATGGAAATGTAATATGTTGATGTTTTACGGGCATTTGTTATGCTATCCCGCAAACAACTGCCAAAGTTCACAACATAGTAGACCATTTCTAATATTACTGCTGATGAGGTACATATATATAAAACTTACATATTTTGAGAATCCAGACTCTATAGATACATTATAAACGGCTTTAACCAGCCAGGGCAATCCCCGAAACATGTGCGTCGAATTAAGAGTTACCAGCTGTAATTCATTTTACCCGCATATTCAATCATAGGTATTTTAAAAACCCGTCAAAAACCTATACTTTTAATCAGCACGTAACTTATGCATTACTACAATACCTGAACAACTGGAGAGAGTTTTGATAAACTTTTACTTAAGTGTAAATTTCCGTTATTTGGCGGGTTAGTTTTAATATTTCTAAGAAGATATTCACCGCCACCCACACACCCCTGTGTAAATGTAGGCTCGGTCTCGATGTGAAATTAGAATTGCCTCGTCGATTTCCGCAACCATTAAACATAGGACATTACGGACATCGACTAGACATTACCGTCGCTTGAAAATCGACTACGTTGTCCGGAACTCGACAAGGCAGTTCCGTTGTTCAGTTAGGTTGTTCGGAATTCGACTTGGAAGTTCCGTTGTTCGGAAATCCACCAGCCTTTTCCGTTGTTCAGTTTCATTGTTCGAAAATCCACAAGGCAGTTCTTTGTTCAGAATATACTAGGCAGTTCCATTGTTCGGAAATCAACGAGCCAGTTCTGTTGTTCAGTTCCGTTGTACGTAAATCGACTCGGAGTGCCGTTGTCTGGAAAACGACGAGGCAGTTCTGTTGTCCGGAAATCGACAAGGCAGTTCCGCTGTTCGGAAATCGACGAGGTAGTTCCGTTGTTCGGAAATAGACGAGCCAGTTCCGTTGTTCGGAAATCGGCGAGGCAGTTCTGTTGTTCGGAAATAGACAAGCCAGTTCCGTTGTTCGGAAATCGGCGAGGCAGTTCTTTTGTTCGGAAATCGACGAGACAGTTCCTTTGTTCGGAAATCGACTAGGTAGTTCCGTCGTTCTGTTCCGTTGTTCGGGAATCGACTTGTTAATTCCGTTGTTCGTAAATCGAGGAGGCAGTTCCGTTGTTCGGAAATCGTCGAGACAGTTTCGTTGTTCGGAAATCAACTAGGCAGTTCCGTTTTTCGGAAATCGACGTGGCAGTTCCGTCCAAGGTAGAATAGTTGTCAAACAAGATAATTATGGTATATATATACTCCGCAAATTCACTGAAGGGCAATCAGATACATGTATGAATGGCTCAATCAGAGATACAATGTGAATAAATAAACAACATACAACGTCACTGTGCAAACTATGAACGTACTTCGGCATTACGAGAAGTCGGGATACTTGACATTAAGACGGTTTGATTATCCAGTGCAATGTATTATTCATTTTACTCTTGTTAGGGCAATTAAGGGCTCAACAGCTACCACTGAGCGTAGTCTTTCTCTATATCGCCTCCGAGGCCGGGATATTAAAGACGCTGCGTCTAAAACGTTCCTGACTCTCAACGTTGCGGGTTTAAATCCCACTGGGAACTGGACTTGTCAAGTGAGAAGGTTTTTATTATTTTTAATTATATTGTTAGCAATATGCATAATGTACGTAGTCAAATATGAAAGTGTGCACATATATATCGGAAATATTCAAATATTTGTAATGACAAATTTAGCAAAACAAGTTATATACACAATGTATGCATTAATAAAGAAGTGATACCTTTGTATGATGCATTAATAAAGAAATGATACCTTTGTATGAAACGTTCCTGCACTAACACAGAATCCATCAAAGTCAGTACAGAACAAAACAAACTATGCAATATGCATATATTGTGTGAGTTGAACACAATACACGGAGTTCGATGTAAAAACACTATATATCAGACATCGTGTTAATTGCTGGTTTTCCGTAATTTCTCATAAAAGTCTAACTTGTATCTTCTTCTCAAGCATACACTTAGGATGTTTATTAAATACATTCATGACGTAAACGTTTACTGCAATGTTATATTCGTAATGCTTGATTATGCAAATCTGAGCGTACACTTTCTTTTCTAATTCGGTATATAAAACGTTTGTTTCAGTGCGATATCCACGTCACCTAGGGCAAAAATATGTGTTGTCCTGGGTGGATGAACAAGTAATTGTGTTCGATTGCATGCAGCGTTTCCATGGTTACAGTTATGTTGGAATTATCGATGTTGATGAATTTATAGTACCGACTCCGAAATATTTATCCGCCTATAAGGCTTTGCTGGTAGGTAAAAGTAAAAATGTATTCGAAAAGCAAGTATATTAGGTCACCATAATTATATTTAAAGTAATGGACCATGGAGGTGGCCATTTTGCACACGTGACGTAAAAATCTTAATTATTCCTCATTTGTATACACAACTGTACGAAAGACCTGGCGTCTCATTATTGGCTTTTATAAAGAAAGGAACGATTGAGGCGGCCATATTGCACACGTGACGCAGTCTAAATTGCAAAAACAAGATGGCTGTTTTTATAATCCAATGGTTAGGATTTTCATCGTTGCCATGTCATATATGGCGACCTTCGATATCTTTCTCAAGCTCTCGTACACCGCTTCGCAGCATATCGAAGGTCACCATATTGGTTACGTCATATTAGCATGACGCGCCTCAGATTCCCGCCAAAATGAATTTGTACTCAAAAACCAAAGTTCTCTTCAAAGTTTTGCACTGTAATTTAGCCAATTTCTCCATCTATATTCTATTTACATTGAAGCAGTGATAACACCATCATCTGTATTGTAAATAACACACATGCAACGCAAATCATACATAAGCACGTGTGGGTAACGGACATAATGTTTATATAACAACACCTAAGCAACAGTGCACTGTTTTCTGTGCCGTTGCCTTCCGGCTAGAAAAATGTCAAGATGTTTAACATACCGAAGCGTCGATATACACACGAAGCCGTGCACGAGATGTTGCGAATGATTTGAGCAGATGTCTACCACTACTACTACTGCTTTTTTATTTATAGCTGTGAGAAGCATAGCTTTTATGGTTTATATTCTGTACCTACAATAAAAGATCTGTGATTATTTCCTTCGAAATATAGGTAGAGTTTGCGACATGACTCCAGAATTTCGTCGAGGTTTCTGAAGACATAACGCAATGCCTGCATAAACCTCGACCCAAATAGACCTATGACGAGGCTAATAAAAGTACTTCTTCTTCTTCTTTAAACAACTGCCATATTTCAATTGACTAAACCTTTAATACCACAGGTCCATGCATAAAAGCCAAAAAAACAGAAGGATATCGCGCTGATCCAGTCATGTTTTGTCATCATGTTCTTCTTGTATCCATGTTTTTATTTCGATCTCCTTCTCTTTCTAGAAGCGAGATCTGTGAAACTTAGCTCCAGCTAACGCATGCTCCAGCCAAATCATGCTCCACCCAACTCATGTTCCAGCCAAATCATGCTCCACCCAACTCATGCTCCAGCCAACTCATGAACACAACTGACAATATCCGTTCTTCGTGCTTGACGACATTTTTTTCTTATCAGATTCATTTGCATTCACGAGTCGGGCGGAACCGACCACTCTTTTTAAATAAAGTCAGTCACATGTTTTTTTCTAAACTATTTGAAAGCTACTATACTTTAAATGACATTGTTTCGACAATGCATGGACGCATTTTGATTTCAGAAAAAACTTAGTTCGGTCAATCGCCTTGCAGCTGGGTTTACGTTCCATACCGCCATATGTGTCCTAGACTGGGGAGAAACTGACCCGGATGGTCAGCTCATGGTCAACAAATATAAACAACGTACGCGCGTTATGTGGGACAGAAAGAAGAGTATCGTAAAGCCCAGTCGGGTAGTTCCAGGGTCTGTGTGGACACATGGTTTTGAGGGTCAAGACAAATTTAAACAGTAAGTGTTGACATATATGTAATACAAAAATAAAATGTCCGGGTTGATCTATATTTGACGAATTTTGTCGTTCTATGTTTCAATTTAGACTAACATTTTTAGGTAAATGATTTTAAATTCGTGTATTTTTTAAAATGTTTATGCACATACATGTTAGTATTGAAGTAGTTGTTAACACACGGTTTAACCATTACTATTATGTTATTACTAACATGATATCGATTGGCTGGATATGTTAACAAACTCAAAATGTATATTTAAACGTTTTCTAAATACAGTACTGTATATATTGTATTTTTGTTCATTTGTGTCACTAAATTGAAGATGCATTTACCAGAGTACTCAAATGCCAAATTCTCGGAACCAATCAGATTTATTCCGTAGTAGTTTCGTATAACATGTTTTGAAATATATAACATTGTATGGTTTAAAAAAATGCCTTATATAAGTCTCGTACATAGTAGACGACGCTCTAACCCGCAATTGGTTTGTTGCGGTATAGTATATAACAAATGCCACGATCTGCAATCTGATTGATTCCGATAATTTGGCATGGGAGCGATCTCCGGTTTTACCGTTATCTTTTTAAACCTGTAGGCATACAGGAAGTAATCACTGTGATGTTCATGCCTTGTGTAGTCGAAGGGAGTTCTCAAATATACAATCCCTAACTTTTTTGTGATAAAAGGCATTTTTGAGTATTTAAGGCCTGTTTTTCTGGCTGAAATGACTTTATTAACTTGTTTGTGATAGCCAAAAACCATTTGCATGGTTGTATGATGATTTTATTTGTCAACTTGACAGATTTGAAAGTGAAAGTAGAACACATTTAAGAGGTGCCGAATGAATGCAGTTTGTTCACGGTGTCAACAAAGATCAGAATTTTGTTCTCTTATATGCCACATGACCCCTACTATTCTAAGCAGTTTTCTAGAGAGGCAGGTCTCATGACTAAGAACATGTAAGTGGTTGTTCAGTACACGTACATGTTCCAAAATGCTCTACACATAATGGGCTTTCAGAAAAATAGGGTGTACAAAATTCCCCTTGGGGTGAGGGTTACTCCTACTAGCTTACAGTCTATTTTCTATTGTACCGGTATTATATATTTTTCTAGATTTTAATCCCATACCCGCAATGGATTGCAGAAATAGTGATTTTGGTCCTTTTTTCCAACATATTTCAGCAGATATGTTATATATGATGCAAGAAAACACTTGAATATGTATGCTGTGCAATATTATATAACTTCAATT
>JAWPHD010024148.1:0-7500 GCA_037043455.1 Cyrtodaria siliqua
GTAAGTCGTTTAGACTCTGAGTGTAGTACTGTTCGGTCCGATAAGTCGAGACCAACAGATGTAGTGCAGTGTAGCTTTAAGCACACGTAAGCAAAGCCGATTAGGGAAACGAGAGACCCTACTCCATTTCGCAAACAGTATACTGGTAATGCGATGGATGCAATGTGTAAGGTTGGAGTTCTTGTAGTGGCAGGAAGTAGTGTTATTAGTAACAGTAGAGTCGGAGTAATAGACCGAGGAAAGCACAATATTGGGGCAGACTATTTAAGTCGCCGCACATAATGACCGGTTTAATACAATAGTGTATTGCAGTGTATTGTACAATAGTAGTATATGTTACGACAGGGTAGTGTACAATTGTAGAATAGTGTTGAAATTGTAATTACATATTATAGTTAGGTTATAACCTCAGTAGTAATAGTTAACATACTCAAGCGATTGAGCGATCAGCTTGTACGTTTTGTCGCTCGTTTGCTCAGAAGAATTAATAGTTTCTTAACGTGTAAATATTAATTATCATTTTGTTGAATTTTAAAAGTGTAGCACTTTCTTTAAGTGGGGAGATGTTGTCACAAAATGTCACGGGTAGAGCGTACTGGTCGTATATAGCTCTTGTTATCGGTTACACCCAAAATCTATTGTTCGAGTTGATATTTCACAATATTCATGATCTATTCATGTAACACGTAAAAGCGTGCACATTTTAAGTGGCCACCAGAGAGGCCGTGTCATAAGTTTAGTTTTGTGCTAATGCATGTAAACGTATAGGTATATTTTCCTTAAACGGCAAAATTGTATAAGGGGCCTCGCGTGTAGAGTCGATACTGTAGATTTAGCCACGTTTGTCACGGACTGAACGGGGGAAATAATGATTTGGGCGTAATGTTTGCTATAAAACCCATTGTCTTCTAGCTGTCGCCGGGATCATCGATAGTACTTTGTTGGAACAGAGATTGGACGGCAAAATTCATAGGCAACATGTGGTTAGTAATTTTATTAAACTTTTATCGTACATTTGTATTCAGTGGGCGGCGCCATCTTGTTTGGCGGTTAAGACATCCGGTTAGCATTGATGTTTCTCAAACATAACTTTAGACTAGCATATGATTTTGAAGTTACTTTATTAGATGTAATTATTGTAATTGATCATTAATTGTAAAACAATATTAATTTGATAACAGTGGATAGGTGCATTAGTTAACGTTGGCGTATAACTCGGTGATTGTAATACACGATTGTTAACATTAGTTAACAATGAGATGAGTGACAAGAATAAATGCGTGCATGCATAACTCAGTGAGTGTAATATATGAGTAATTTGATCATGTTTATATTACATGTATTAGGGGCATTGATTAACAGCGACGTACATAGCGTATACATGGCGTTGTAGAATATGTATACATTGCTACTCATCATTAGTACAGCTTACATATATTGATTGAATAATGATTTGTTTGGGCAATGGTAATTATGCAAGATTGTTATGTTTGTCAACCGACATCTAAAACGTATGTATAATTACAGCCTAAGCCATCCAGGATATAAGCCATCCAGGGTTGGAGTAAGCCATCTAGGTTTGGATATCCAGGAGTGGAGCTAAGCTTCCACGACTAACGTTACAAGCGGTGGAGACGGTCCCCGTACCTGCGCAGCCAGGTTTTACTAACGACAACCCCCGGGACACAAGGTGGGCCCGTTACCAGTCCTCACTGGAGGAATATCATTCACAATCTCAGTGGAGATTAACTATCATTGCATCGCGTCATCAACCCTTACAGAAGGCATTTGATGACAATCATCCATTGAATTCGCGCATCATCATCTTCATGAGCTCTCGCGCATCACAGTTATCGCGCTAGATCAACATTGTTATAGCGTTAACAACACTTTAGTGTCTTAGACATTCAGTATTTATAGCAATACTAAGAACGTCTTAAACGTTCAGGAGAACATTCTTTTCATAGTTCATTTGTGTATTCGCTTGTTTTTTTAGATCATTGTATATATATTAAACATATTTTAAAAGTTGCATTAAACTTATGTAAATGCATTCACCGTCATTGATTCTTTCCTGAGTTAGCCCAACCACTAAGGTCATCCTGTGACAACTGGTTTTCAGAGTAGTGGGATTTTGGGCAACTACCGAGGGAAAGAATCAATAAGTGATCTTTATGATGATATACTAAATCTCTACTTATTATTTTAGAATTGTTTACCACCCTCTGATCCATCAAGGCGACTGTCGACGATCACGGCCACAGCTTGGAAGACAAGTCAAGACACGACAAGGGTAGGGTGAGTCCAAACTGTTGTTTTGTCCGTTCTTTCCTTGGCGCGAGGTCGCAGTGGTCTACACGCGTGGGTCTGAGGCACTTTTGCTCAATAATTTGGGTGTTTGTTTTAACCTCCCTTGATATACACATAGTATCCAATTAGGTTGGCGAACAAGACGTTCTACTCATGTTGTGACACTCGAGTATACTTATATTGATGGGAGAAGTAAATACACATGTACATGTTATACACATTTCGATGATTGTTTAAGGTTTATGTCCAATATCAAATTAAGATATTTTATGTAGTGTATCTTTTTTGTGGAAGCTAGATACAGTAGTTAGCGCTAGTACAAATGTGTATGTAACTTGTCCTATGATGATGCCCAGGTATTTACTGAGGACACAGTGACTTACCATTAGTAGTTAGTTGAGTAGAATTATTAGTGACGTGTGTATTGTAATTATTGTAGTGTGTTGTTCACAATGTCCATAGACATGACGTCCATAAAGGATCTTACGGAAATGGGTAAGGAGTTAGGGTATGCTGGAGAGGAGCTTAGAACCTTCGTTAAAGACGAACAGGCTAGGGAAAGGGAATTTAGACTTAAGGAAAGAGAATTAGCAAAGCGGGAAAGGGATGAAGAGAAAGATAGGTTAGAATTCGAAAGTAGATTAGCGAAAGAGAAGCGAGATGAAGAAAGTAGACTAGCCACAGAGAAGGTAGAATTAGAAAGTAGACTAGCCACAGAGCAGCTAGAATTAGAAAGCAGATTAGCTAAAGAGAAGTTGGATTTAGAAGGTAGATTAGCTAAAGAGAAGCGAGATGATGATAAAGAGAAGGTAGAATTAGAAAGTAGAATAGTAAGGGAGAAGCAAGAGTTAGAACATGAGAGGTTCGAAACAGATGGTAGACTAGCTAAGGCTAAGATGATAATGGAAAGGGAGCAAAAAGAGTTTGATCATAAGTTAGCTTTAGAGTTGGAAGCAGCTAAGACACATAGTAAGGACAGTGGAACTGTAGGGAAAGATAGTTATTCTGGGAAGTTAAAAGGTTCGAAGTTACCATACTTTGATGCTGACAAAGATAACATGGACAGTTACTTGTTACGGTTCGAGCGTTATGCTGAGTTACAGGAATGGACCAAAGATAAGTGGGCAGTTCATTTAAGTGCGTTATTGAGAGGCAAGGCCTTAGATGTATTTTCTAGATTACCTAGTGTAGATGCTCTTGACTATGACAAGTTAAAGGATGCTCTTTTAAAGAGATTTGAGCTAACTGAAGAAGGTTTTAGAAAGCGGTTTAGAGCTTGTCTGCCTGAGAAAGGCGAGTCATTTATTCAGTTCATTAGTAGATCTAGAAATTACTTAGATAGGTGGTTAGAGTTAGGGAAGGTAGCACAGACTTATCAGGGCCTCATAGATTTCTTGTTGCGGGACCAGCTATTCAATGTTTGTAGTAGAGATCTGTTCTTATTTCTTAAAGAAAGAAAACTAACTAGTGTAAATGAAATGGCAACTCAAGCAGATCAGTTTGCCGAGGCTAGAGGTGGAGCTCATAATGTAGTGTCGAAAGACAGAACTTTTAGAGATAGGCAAGGGGACGATCATAGTCATAAACAGAAAGGTCAGAGTGGAAACTATAGAGGTGGAGGTAGTTCGATGGGTTCTAGAGGAGGTAGCAATAGTGGTAACATAGGTAGACCTTTTATTCGTTGTCGTCACTGTAATGGGAATCATGCTTCACATGAGTGTAGGAAAGCGGTGAAAGTGTCCGCTGTCGTAGACAATTTTAGTGAAAATAGTAGAGTGGACAACAATGTAGGGAGTCAGAACCAAGGTTTTAACAACCCATGGAATTTCGGTAGAGGTAGAGGTGGTCAAAACCGTGGTAGAGGTAGAGGCAGAGGTAGTAATAGTCCGGTTATTAAAACCGAGAGTAGTAGCTGTTGTGTTAAAGCGGATGGTGTAATGGCGAAGATCGGAACATGTCTCTTTCCGTATGCAAATCTTCCAACGGCAGATGGTAGAGTGAATGGCACGGACGTAATTGTAATGAGGGATACAGGTTGTACAGGTGTGGTAGTTAGGCGTAGTTTAGTTACGGATGACCAGTTGGTAGGTAAACAGTCACCGTGTATGTTGTTAAATAAGTCGGTAGAGCACGTGCCAATAGCGAGAATAGATGTAGATACACCTTTCTTTAAAGGGACTACAGAGGCACTATGTATGGATGACCCGATGTATGATTTAACGATAGGGAACATAGATGGTTCAGCACTTCCGGTAATGTCTGATTTTAGAAGTAGCATAAGTAATGCCGTAGAGACTAGAGCGCAGGTTCAGAAGCAAGCTCAGGGTTATAGAAAATTAAAGGTTCCTGCAGCCGTAGGTGACATATCTAAAGCGGAGTTTATAGAAGCACAAACTCAAGACGAGTCATTAGGTCCTTGTAAAGTGAAGGCCAAGGATGGTGTAGTGAAGAAGTGTAAAGGGTCCGGTAGTTGTAAGTTTGTACATAAGAATAGGTTATTGTACAGAGAATTTGAAGATAGTGGTAGTAGACGGTTTCACCAATTAGTGGTACCTACCCAGTATAGAACGACAGTGCTTAAGGTAGCTCATGAGTCGATTATGGGAGGTCATTTAGGCGTAAAGAAAACGTCAGATAGAGTATTGGCAGAATTGTATTGGCCAGGCGTTAGTGGAGATGTAACTAGGTATTGTAGGTCCTGCGATGTATGCCAAAGGACAGTACCAAAAGGTCGAGTGACCAAAGTACATTTAGGTCAGATGCCACTGATAGATACACCATTTAAGCGGGTAGCCGTAGACATAGTTGGACCAATTTTTCCAGTGTCGGATAGGAAAAATAGGTACATTTTAACCATGGTAGACTATGCAACTAGGTATCCGGAGGCAGTCGCATTGCCCTCAATTGAAACTGAGAGAGTAGCTGAGGCATTAGTTGATATGTTCAGTAGGCTAGGTGTACCAGAGGAAATGCTGACTGATTGTGGGTCACAGTTTACGTCAGAACTTATGGCTGAAGTAAGCAGGTTATTGTCTTTGCGTCAAATCATGACAACACCATATCACCCTATGTGTAACGGGTTAGTCGAACGATTTAACGGGACGTTAAAGCAAATGTTACGGCGTATGTGTACCGAGAGACCCAAAGATTGGGACAAGTATCTCAATGCTTTATTGTTTGCATTTAGAGAGGTTCCACAAGAGAGTTTAGGATTCTCTCCGTTTGAGTTATTGTACGGTAGGTCAGTTAGAGGTCCCATGAGGATTCTTAGAGAGATGTGGGCAGGTGAAGTAGATAGTGATGAGGTTAAGACTACATATCAGTATGTTTTAGATCTGAAGGAGAAACTAGAGGAGACTTGTAAGATAGCTCAAAGTCAGTTAGTTAAGGCAAGTACCAAGTACAAACGGTACTATGACCAGAAAGCTAGAGCTAGGAAGTTTAAGATAGATGACCAGGTGTTACTGTTACTCCCGACCGACAATAACAAGTTGTTATTACAATGGAAAGGTCCGTTTTACGTTAGAGGGATAGTGAACACTATGGATTACCGTATCGAGATAAACGGAAAGTTAAAGACCTTTCATGCGAATATGCTGAAAGAGTATATCAGTAGAACCGATAATGTGCAACAAGGGGTATTAAATGTAGTTAATGTTGCAGTTATTGAGGATAGTGAGGAAGGCAGTAGTGAGGACACTAGTCCCACATACTCTCCCACTAGTGTAGGTAAGGAGACAGCAGCCGATGTAGATATATCGGGCATGCTTAGTGTAGCAGAGAAACGAGAGGTAAGTCGTTTAGACTCTGAGTGTAGTACTGTTCGGTCCGATAAGTCGAGACCAACAGATGTAGTGCAGTGTAGCTTTAAGCACACGTAAGCAAAGCCGATTAGGGAAACGAGAGACCCTACTCCATTTCGCAAACAGTATACTGGTAATGCGATGGATGCAATGTGTAAGGTTGGAGTTCTTGTAGTGGCAGGAAGTAGTGTTATTAGTAACAGTAGAGTCGGAGTAATAGACCGAGGAAAGCACAATATTGGGGCAGACTATTTAAGTCGCCGCACATAATGACCGGTTTAATACAATAGTGTATTGCAGTGTATTGTACAATAGTAGTATATGTTACGACAGGGTAGTGTACAATTGTAGAATAGTGTTGAAATTGTAATTACATATTATAGTTAGGTTATAACCTCAGTAGTAATAGTTAACATACTCAAGCGATTGAGCGATCAGCTTGTACGTTTTGTCGCTCGTTTGCTCAGAAGAATTAATAGTTTCTTAACGTGTAAATATTAATTATCATTTTGTTGAATTTTAAAAGTGTAGCACTTTCTTTAAGTGGGGAGATGTTGTCACAAAATGTCACGGGTAGAGCGTACTGGTCGTATATAGCTCTTGTTATCGGTTACACCCAAAATCTATTGTTCGAGTTGATATTTCACAATATTCATGATCTATTCATGTAACACGTAAAAGCGTGCACATTTTAAGTGGCCACCAGAGAGGCCGTGTCATAAGTTTAGTTTTGTGCTAATGCATGTAAACGTATAGGTATATTTTCCTTAAACGGCAAAATTGTATAAGGGGCCTCGCGTGTAGAGTCGATACTGTAGATTTAGCCACGTTTGTCACGGACTGAACGGGGGAAATAATGATTTGGGCGTAATGTTTGCTATAAAACCCATTGTCTTCTAGCTGTCGCCGGGATCATCGATAGTACTTTGTTGGAACAGAGATTGGACGGCAAAATTCATAGGCAACATGTGGTTAGTAATTTTATTAAACTTTTATCGTACATTTGTATTCAGTGGGCGGCGCCATCTTGTTTGGCGGTTAAGACATCCGGTTAGCATTGATGTTTCTCAAACATAACTTTAGACTAGCATATGATTTTGAAGTTACTTTATTAGATGTAATTATTGTAATTGATCATTAATTGTAAAACAATATTAATTTGATAACAGTGGATAGGTGCATTAGTTAACGTTGGCGTATAACTCGGTGATTGTAATACACGATTGTTAACATTAGTTAACAATGAGATGAGTGACAAGAATAAATGCGTGCATGCATAACTCAGTGAGTGTAATATATGAGTAATTTGATCATGTTTATATTACATGTATTAGGGGCATTGATTAACAGCGACGTACATAGCGTATACATGGCGTTGTAGAATATG
>JAWPHD010024148.1:12500-20037 GCA_037043455.1 Cyrtodaria siliqua
GACAGGCTAGACAGAGAGGCAGACAGAGACCCAGACAGGCCAGAAAGAGACCCAGACAGACAGACAGACAAACAGAGAACCAGACAGGCCAGACAGACAGACAGGCGAGGCATAGAACCAGACAGGCTAGACAGAGAGCCAGACATAGAGACAGACAGGCCAGACAGACAGACAGGCCAGACAGACAGAGAGCCAGACAGACAGACAGACAGACAGACAGACAGACAGGCTAGACAGTTAGGCAGACAGAGACCCAGACAGGCGAGGCAGTGAGCCAGACAGGCTAGACAGAGAGCAAGACAGAGAGCCAGACAGGCCAGACAGACTGACAGGCGAGGCAGAGAGCCAGACAGGCTAGACAGAGAGCCAGACAGGCCAGACAGGCAGACATACAGAGCGCCAGACAGGCCAGACAGACAGACAGATACACAGGAGAGGTAGAGAGCCAGAGAGCCAGAAAGAGATCCAGACAGACAGACAGACAGACAGAGAACCAGACAGGCCAGACAGACAGGCGAGGCATAGAACCAGACAGGCTAGACAGAGAGCCAGACAGACAGACAGATAGACAGGAGAGGTAGAGAGCCAGAGAGCCAGAAAGAGACACAGACAGACAGACAGACAAACAGAGAACCAGACAGGCCAGACAGACAGACAGGCGAGGCATAGAACCAGACAGGCTAGACAGAGAGCCAGACAGAGAGACAGACAGGCCAGACAGACAGACAGGCCAGACAGACAGAGAGCCAGCCAGACAGACAGACAGACAGACAGACAGACAGACAGACAGACAGACAGACAGACAGACTGGCTAGACAGTGAGGCAGACAGAGACCCAGACAGGCGAGGCAGAGAGCCAGACAGGCTAGACAGAGAGCCAGACAGAGAGCCAGACAGGCCAGACAGACTGACAGGCGAGGCAGAGAGCCAGACAGGCTAGACATAGAGCCAGACAGGCCAGACAGGCAGACATACAGAGCGTCAGACAGGCCAGACAGACAGATAGACAGGAGAGGTAGAAAGCCAGACAGGCTAGACAGAGAGCCAGACAGGCCAGACAGACAGACAGGCGAGGCAGAGAACCAGACAGGCTAGACAGAGAGCCAGACAGAGAGCCAGACAGGCCGGACAGGCCAGGCAGACAGAGAGCCAGTCAGGCCAGACAGACAGACAGACAGACAGACAGACAGACAGACAGACACACAGACAGACAGACATACAGACAGACAGACGGACGGACAGACAGACAGGCTAGACAGAGAGGCAGACAGAGAACCAGACAGGCCAGACAGACAGACAGGCGAGGCGGAGAACCAGACAGGCTAGACAGAGAGCAAAACAAAGAGCCAGACAGGCCAGACAGACAGAGAGCCAGACAGACAGACAGATAGACAGACAGACAGACAGACAGACAGACAAACAGACAGACAGACAGAGAGACAGGCTAGACAGAGAGGCAGACAGAGACCAGACAGGCGAGGTAGAGAGCCAGACAGGCTAGACAGAGAGCCAGACAGGCCAGACAGGCCAGACAGACAGACAGACAGACAGACAGACAGACAGACAGACAGACAGACAGACAGACAGACAGACAGACAGACAGACAGACAGACAGACAGACAGACAGACAGACAGACAGACAGACAGACAGACAGGCTAGACAGAGAGGCAGACAGAGACCAGACAGGCGAGGTAGAGAGCCAGACAGGCTAGACAGAGAGCCAGACAGAGAACCAGACAGGCCAGACAGACAGACAGGCGAGGCATAGAACCAGACAGGCTAGACAGAGAGCCAGACAGAGAGCCAGACAGGCAAGACAGGCAAGACTGACAGACAGGCAAGACAGACAGACAGAGAGCCAGACAGACAGACAGACAAACAGACATACAGACAGACAGACAGACAGACAGACAGACAGACAGACAGACAGACAGACAGACAGACAGACAGACAGACAGACAGACAGACAGACAGACAGACAGACAGACAGACAGACAGACAGACAGACAGACAGACAGACAGACAGACAGACAGACAGACAGACAGACAGACAGACAGACAGACAGACAGACAGACAGACAGACAGACAGACAGACAGACAGACAGACAGACAGACAGACAGACAGACAGACAGACAGACAGACAGACAGACAGACAGACAGATAGACAGACAGACAGACAGGCAGATAGACAGACAGACAGACAGGCAGGTTATACAGAGAGGCAGACAGAGACCCAGACAGGCGAGGCAGAGAGCCAGACAGGCTAGACAGAGAGCCAGACAGAGAGCCAGACAGGCCAGACAGACAGAGAGACAGACAGACAGACAGACAGACAGATAGACAGACAGACAGACAGACAGACAGACAAACAGACAGACAGACAGACATGCTAGACAGAGACCCAGACAGAGACCCAGACAGGCGAGGCAGAGAGCCAGACAGGCTAGACAGACAGACAGACTGACAGAGAGCCAGACAGGCCAGACAGACAGACAGGCGAGGTAGAGAGCCAGACATGATAGACAGAGAGCCAGACAGGCCAGACAGACAGACAGGCGAGGCAGAGAACCAGACAGGCTAGGCAGAGAGCCAGACAGAGAGCAAGACAGACCAGACAGGCCAGACAGACAGAGAGCCAGACAGGCCAGACAGACAGACAGACCGACAGACAGACAGGCTAGACAGAGAGGCATACAGAGACCCAGACAGGCCAGAAAGAGACCCAGACAGACAGACAGACAGACAGACAGAGAACCAGACAGGCCAGACAGACAGACAGGCGAGGCATAGAACCAGACAGGCTAGACAGAGAGCCAGACAGAGAGCCAGACAGGCCAGACAGACAGACAGGCCAGACAGACAGAGAGCCAGACAGACAGACAGACAGACAGACAGACAGGCTAGACAGTGAGGCAGACAGAGACCCAGACAGGCGAGGCAGAGAGCCAGACAGGCTAGACAGAGAGCCAGACAGGCCAGACAGGCAGACATACAGGGCGCCAGACAGGCCAGACAGACAGACAGATAGACAGGAGAGGTAGAGAGCCAGAAAGCCAGAAAGAGACCCAGACAGACAGACAGACAGACAGAGAACCAGACAGGCCAGACAGACAGACAGGCGAGGCATAGAACCAGACAGGCTAGACAGAGAGCCAGACAGACAGACAGACAGGCCAGACAGACAGACAGGCCAGACAGACAGAGAGCCAGACAAACAGACAGACAGACAGACAGACAGACAGACAGACAGACAGACAGACAGGCTAGACAGTGAGGCAGACAGAGACCCAGACAGGCGAGGCAGAGAGCCAGACAGGCTAGACAGAGAGCCAGACAGAGAGCCAGACAGGCCAGACAGACTGACAGGCGAGGCAGAGAGCCAGACAGGCTAGACATAGAGCCAGACAGGCCAGACAGGCAGACATACAGAGCGCCAGACAGGCCAGACAGACAGATAGACAGGAGAGGTAGAAAGCCAGCAAGGCTAGACAGAGAGCCAGACAGGCCAGACAGACAGACAGGCGAGGCAGAGAACCAGACAGGCTAGACAGAGAGCCAGACAGAGAGACAGACAGGCCGGACAGGCCAGACATACAGGCGAGGTAGAGAGCCAGACAAGCTAGACAGAGAGCCAGACAGGCCAGACAGACAGACAGACAGAGAGCCAGACAGGCCAGACAGACAGACATACAGGCGAGGTAGAGAGCCAGACAGGCTAGAC
The DNA here is from genome assembly GCA_037043455.1 of Cyrtodaria siliqua. Classification (NCBI taxonomy): domain Eukaryota; kingdom Metazoa; phylum Mollusca; class Bivalvia; order Adapedonta; family Hiatellidae; genus Cyrtodaria; species Cyrtodaria siliqua. The sequence goes on from JAWPHD010024148.1 coordinate 16,225, forward strand.
AGAGAGCCAGACAGGCCAGACAGACAGACAGACAGGCGAGGCAGAGAACCAGACAGGCTAGACAGAGAGCCAGACAGAGAGCCAGACAGGCCAGACAGACAGAGAGCTAGACATGCCAGCCAGCCAGCCAGACAGCCAGACAGACAGACAGACAGACAGACAGACAGACAGACAGACAGACAGACAGACAGACAGACAGACAGACAGACAGACAGACAGACAGACAGACAGACAGACAGACAGACAGACAGACAGACAGACAGACAGACAGACAGACAGACAGACAGACAGACAGACAGACAGGCTAGACAGAGACCCAGACAGAGACCCAGACAGGCCAGACAGAGACCCAGACAGACAGACAGACAGACAGACAGACAGACAGACACGCAGACAGACATACAGACAGACAGACAGACAGACAGACAGACAGACAGACAGACAGACAGACAGGCTAGACAGAGAGGCAGACAGAGACCAGACAGGCGAGGTAGAGAGCCAGACAGGCTAGACAGAGAGCCAGACAGAGAACCAGACAGGCCAGACAAACAGACAGGCGAGGCATAGAACCAGAGAGGCTAGACAGAGAGCCAGACAGAGAGCCAGACAGGCAAGACAGGCAAGACAGACAGACAGAGAGCCAGACAGACAGACAGACAGACAGACATACATACAGACAGACAGACAGACAGACAGACAGACAGACAGACAGACAGACAGACAGACAGACAGACAGACAGACAGACAGACAGACAGACAGACAGACAGACAGACAGACAGACAGACAGACAGACAGACAGACAGACAGACAGACAGACAGACAGACAGACAGACAGACAGACAGACAGACAGACAGACAGACAGACAGACAGACAGACAGACAGACAGACAGACAGACAGACAGACAGACAGACAGACAGACAGACAGACAGACAGACAGACAGACAGACAGACAGACAGACAGACAGACAGATAGACAGACAGACAGACAGGCAGGCTAGACAGAAAGGCAGACAGAGACCCAGACAGGCGAGGCAGAGAGCCAGACAGGCTAGACAGAGAGCCAGACAGAGAGCCAGACAGGCCAGACAGACAGACAGGCGAGGCAGAGAGCCAGACAAGCTAGACAGAGATCAAGACAGGCCAGACAGACAGACAGACAGAGACCCAGACAGGCCAGACAGACAGACAGACAGGCGAGGTAGAGAGCCAGGCAGGCTAGACAGAGAGCCAGACAGGCCAGACAGACAGACAGACAGGCGAGGCAGAGAACCAGACAGGCTAGACAGAGAGCCAGACAGAGAGCCAGACAGGCCAGACAGACAGAGAGCCAGACATGCCAGACAGACAGACAGACAGACAGACAGACAGACAGACAGACAGACAGACAGGCTAGACAGAGACCCAGACAGAGACCCAGACAGAGACCCAGACAGGCCAGACAGAGACCCAGACAGACAGACAGACAGGCAGACAGGCAGACAGACAGACAGACAGACAGACAGACAGACAGACAGACAGACAGACAGACAGACAGACAGACAGACAGACAGACAGACAGACAGACAGACAGACAGACAGACACACAGACACACAGACACACAGACACACAGACACACAGACACACAGACACACAGACACACAGACAGACACACAGACAGACACACAGACAGACAGGCGAGGCAGAGAGCCAGACAGGCTAGACAGAGAGCCAGACAGGCCAGACAGACAGACAGACAGACAGACAGACAGACAGACAGACAGACAGACAGACAGACAGGCTAGACAGAGACCCAGACAGAGACCCAGACAGAGACCCAGACAGGCGAGGCAGAGAGCCAGACAGGGTAGACAGACAGACAGACAGAGAGCCAGACAGACGAGCCAGACAGCCAGACAGACAGACAGACAGACAGACGGACAGAGAAAATGACAAAGACAGACATACAGACAGACATAAAAGCAAATGTAGAAACTTGACCCTGGATATTGTCCCTTAATACAAGCCCATGCATGTACCTAATACCTGACCGTGGATATTTTCCCTTAATAGAAGCCCGTATATACGATTTATGTACAAACCTGAACCTGAACAGTGTCTCTTAATTAAAGCCCATACGTATTATGTACAAACCTGACCCTGACTATTGTTCCATTATACAAGCCCATACATACACATTATGTACAAACCTGGCCCCGACTATTTCCCTTAATACAACCCTATACATGAATCTAATGTACAAACCTGATCTGGATTTAAGCCCATACATATTACTTATGTACACAGCTGGCCCTGACTATTGTCCCGTAGTATAAGCCCATGCATATACATAATGTACAAACCTGAACCTATATAGTGTCCTTTAATTCACGCCCATATATATACCTTATGTACAAACCTGACTCTAACTATTGTCACATAATACAAGCCCATACATATACATAATGTACACACCTGACCCTAGATATTCTCCATTAATACAGGCCCATATATATATACTTTATGTACAAACCTGACCCTGAATATTGTTTTTTAATTAAAGACCATACATATTAGGTATGTACAAACCTGACCCCGGCTATTGTCCCCTAATACAATCCCAAACATATACCTAATGTAGAACCCTGACTATGTTCTGACAGATAGGCAATACAGACAGACAGACAGACAGACAGACTGACAGACAGACAGACAGACAGACAGACAGACAGACAGACAGACAGACAGACAGACAGACAGACATATAGACAGACAGACAGACAGACAGACAGACAGACAGACAGACAGACAGACAGACAGACAGACAGACAGACAGACAGACAGACAGACAGACAGACAGACAGACAGACAGACAGACAGACAGGTACAGAGCCAGACAGGCTAGACAGAGAGCCAGACAGAGAGCCATACAGGCCAGACAGACAGACAGGCGAGACAGAGAACCAGACAGGCTAGACAGAGAGCCAGACAGAGAGCCAGACAGGCCAGACTGACAGAGAGCCAGACAGGCCAGACAGGCCAGACAGGCCAGACAGACAGACAGACAGACAGGCGAGGTAGAGAGCCAGACAGGCTAGAAAGAGAGCCAGACAGGCCAGACAGACAGACAGGCGAGGCAGAGAACCAGACAGGCTAGAAAGAGAGGCAGACAGAGAGCCAGACAGGCCAGACAGGCCAGACAGGCCAGACAGACAGAGAGCCAGACAGGCCAGACAGAGAGACAGACAGACAGACAGACAGGCTAGACAGAGAGGCAGACAGAGACCCAGACAGGCCAGACAGAGACCCAGACAGACAGACAGACAGACAGACAGGCTAGACAGAGAGGCAGACAGAGACCAGACAGGCGAGGTAGAGAGCCAGACAGGCTTGACAGAGAGCCAGACAGAGAACCAGACAGGCCAGACAGACAGACAGACAGGCGAGGCATAGAACCAGACAGGCTAGACAAAGAGCCAGACAGAGAGCCAGACAGGCCAGACAGGCCAGACAGACAGCGAGCCAGACAGATAGACAGACAGACAGACAGACAGACAGACAGACAGACAGACAGACAGACAGACAGACAGACAGACAGGCTAGACAGAGAGGCAGACAGATACCCAGACAGGCGAGGCAGAGAGCCAGACAGGCTAGACAGAGAGCCAGACAGAGAGCCAGACAGGCCAGACAGACAGACAGGCAAGGCAGACAACCAGACAGGCTAGACAGAGAGCCAGACAGGCCAGACAGACAGACAGAGAGCCAGACAGGCCAGACAGACAGACATACAGGCGAGGTAGAGATCTGTCTGTCTGTCTGTCTGTCTGTCT